>BPLR01004419.1:0-31295 GCA_021605095.1 Caerostris extrusa | reverse complement strand
GTTACGTATTGCTTTCAAAAAGAGTTTTTTCTGCCTGCTGCACCAGCTGCAGAGGATTCCTGATTACTATGGGATGCAATCAAACTGTCTGAGGTTCTACTCGCACTAGAAAAGCTACGATCAGCTTCTAAACTTTCACTTCATCTGTACTCATATTTAGATTGTCTGTAAAGTGCGCATCAGATTACATTTCTTTATCAAGCATGAGAAAGGTGATAGCATTTTTCTTTTTGGGTACCTTTTGATTAAAACTATTCTAAAGAAAGGTTATTATCCATCATGTTGAGTATTTGGATCTCTTATTACCAGTTCCTGAAGATACATGTTCTGTTTCTTCGGATGGTTTGTTCTTTTCTATAGAAGAGCCGGTTTGAATTACTCTTGTGAAGTCCCAAAGATAAAAGCAGAAATTCATTTAGGGTTTAGTACCACTGCTACTGCGTATGACTCTGATGTCTTTGAGCCAGATGAAGTACACCAGGAACAAGACCAAATGTTTCTAAAGCAGAACTTGATGAACTTTTGCTCTGTTTCTTTTTCACCATTAAAAGTACTTGCTAATTTTTCTTTTAGAATCAAGTATCTTCCTCATCACTACTAGAAGGTTCAAGAACTTCCAGAACTGAACATGTTTCACTAGACAGCCTTAGATTGGGATTTTGCTTAAAGAACATACGAAATTTACATCTCTGTTATTTGTAGATAAAGGAGTGGATTTTTTAAAAGCAAAAGTATCTTGTGAATTGTGCTTAGTGTCTGGGTTGAATAATTTTACTATTTGGATCAACAATGTTTAACTCTCTTTTTGAAATTTGTGTTTGGTATCTAAATAAGGAAAACTGAAGTTTCAGGAAAAAGAGAATTAACAACATCCTCGGAGGAGAAAAAAGATCAGGGAAGGGTTTCTCAGGTTCAAATATTTCTTCATCGCTATTCCAACTACTGTCAGAACTTTCAGGCGTAGATGGTAGCTGACTGAGAGAATTCACTTTATCCATTATATGATGAAATTGAGATCTATTAAAAAAAGAAATACTTTTTATAATTTGAATTCAGATATTTTGTGAAGTTGCAGTTAAATAATTAACTAAATAAATTATGTATCATTTATCACAACAAATGTGAAATATTAAAGAAATTCTTCATTGAAGTACTACTCAATATAATATATGAATGTTAGATGATGCACATTGCTATGAATTTTTAATACCTTGCAATCTACATGAGTGTCTTGATAAAAACAAATACCAGTTTTGGTTTCTTAAGTTTGGTTTTATTCCATTTTCTATGTTGTGAATAAAAAATTTGGTTTTCTGCTTCATAACTTAATCAGTTAAGTTTGGAGTACATTGTCTTTTTCTTGATAGAGCAGTTATTAATCTATTAAAAGTTTAAGACTATATTTTTTATTCTTTTTAGTTTCTAAAAATTTCAACATAAAAATATAAATTTGGTTGTATATAAATATATACATATAGTTATAAGTTATATTACATAAGGATTAGTTGTATTTACACAAATTTTAAATTGCAAAAAAAGATGAAATTAGTTTATAGGACAAATACCTTAGAACATCTAAGGTTTTTCTTAGTGTCAGAATGTTTAGTTTGTTTTCTGACTTTTTCCACTTGTTTTCAACCATCAACAATCTATGTTCTTCATCTGTCATGACAGTAGCCAAGAGTTGAGAATAATCATCTAAGTATCGCAAATTTTTATCATTTGACCTAAAAGAAAGATAAGAGTAATACAATATAATAATATTAAACAAGTGTTTCAACTTGTTAGAAATCATTTAATTATTATTTTAAGAATAATATTTGCAAATAAAACTGTTGAATTAAAATTCTATTTAAATAATATATTGATATAAGGAAATAATTTCAAATTATTGACAAAAATTTTGAATAAAACATTCCAAATCAAAGCTGGCATAAAATTTATAATTTTGTAATCTATTTATTAGTTATATTTTTAACTTACCAATCACTTGAACCTGACTGATACTGGAGTAGGAAGATTTACTCTTGAAAAAGATTGCACTAACTCTTTTTGACGATGTTAAACGCTTTGTTAAAGTAAGTAGCTGAAAATATATATTTAATATTTTTAAAATTTCAAAATAAAATAAATAAAAAAATATATATATATATCATTATAAAATAAGTTACCTCCTTAAAGTAATTTTTCATTTCTGTATTTTCTTTTTGTAAGCTGCAATTTAAAATATATATTAATATTCAAAATATATAGGTATAAATACCTGAGAATAATTCAAGATTTATATATTAATATGCTTACTTTTGAATATCCAAATGCTGACGTAAATTTAATGATGCTAAATTGTAGCATGATTCTAAGGCTACAAGAAAGTCTGCACAATCATTTTTACCATGTTTTACAGCTAGGTCTAATGGCTTCAAACAATGTTCATTTTTAGCTTTCAGATTACCAATATGAAATACCAAGGCCTGAAAATATTTCATTTATAAAGATCACAATAATAATACATTGTTAATATAATATAACAATTATGATGACAAAAAAAAAAAAAAAAAATAGTTTCTTTTATTAATATTTTGTAGTAGTCTCAGAGCAGCATGTTAGAATTATTCACTTTTTTGAAACGGAATAAATTTCTGATCATTTAACATAATATCAAAAAAAAAAAAAAAAAAATTTTTATAACTAATTAGATTATTTATATTTAACATGACAATCATTGGTAGAAAACAATGAAAACTTCTAACATATAAAAGACTACTAAATTTTACAATTATTTACTTAATTATGTTACAATTTTTAAAATGATTAAAAAAAGATATATTTGATCATAATTCTGCATTTTAATTTATTCTGTTACATTTATTGCAACAGAATAAATTTTATAGTAATAAAAGGAATTCACAATAATAATTATCTATGAACTCAATGATTTCTCCTATAGTGAAAAAATAATTAATGAGAGATCTTTCATTTATTATAACAAATTGAACAAATAATTTTTTTAAGCATAAAATTAAGAAATGTTCGGAATTGTACTCTTAATTGTACCGATAGCTTTAGCTTTTCGATTTCCTGCTTTAATTGTTCTCAAGCAGGAGATGTTTTCTTAACTTTTAATTCCTTTATTTTTTTATTCATTTTTATTCATTAAATTTAAGCAACTTCATTTTGTGCTAATGTTTCAACTAAATTAAGATGTGAGGTATTGTGGTTCTTAAAACCGCCTAGGAACTTCGTAACCGGTACGCCCGTTACCCTGTTTTGAATTTCTGTCGGAAAAAAAAAAAAAAAATGAAAACATAGATGCACATGGAATACTTGATAAATAATAAAGCTTGATATAATGTAAAACACAATGCATTGGTTGAAAAGCACTGAATTTAATTCTTTCACTTGAAGAAATAAATTATTTTTCTAATGTATTCCATATACAGATATTAAGAGAGATGGACAATCATGAAGATTACGATCGAAAAATCCTCATATTATATGATAGTCTAATAAGCCAGTATTAAAGAATAATCTGGAGTTTTATATAATCTAAATAGAAAATTAATTTTTCTATTTCAAGTTAGCAAGATATAATTTGCATGCACTTTTAATTAATATCAAATTAATGAATCAATCTTTGCAATTTCAGTTTTTACTGTCTTCTATTCAAAAAAATACAAGACCGTTGAGGATTTCATTTAATATTTTTACAATTGGGAACCTTTATATTCATTCTTTAAAATTTGGCAGGTTTCAATATATGCCAACGTAACAAATTATTCCTTTAACTTTTAATATAATAGTAATATAATTTTTAGAGATAGCAGGTTTTATTAAAGGATTGAATGGATTTTTTTCAATGAACTGGAAACAACTTCTAGATATTTCAAAAACTACTGAAAGTCACTAACAGTAAAATATATGTTAAAATCTGATTTTTACAAGAAAAGAATTAATAATGAACTCTTCAAAATTACATCCAATAATTTTTTTATCAATTCCATTGTATACACGAACAAATTCAAAATTGTTAACTTATTTAATTCGTAATGACATTTATTGTTCATATTTGAGTAAGGCTTTACTTAAATAAATAAAAAAAAAAAAAAAAAAAAAAAAAAAAAAAAAAAACCAATGGCAAGTTAAATTTAAACAAAAGATAAATTAAAATAATTTGTGAACAATAATAGATTATTCTGGATAAATAATTTAAAAATAAATTCAATACCTCAATGTGGAAGTAGAATAATTAAATACATTAAATAGAGTACAAAAAGTTTTTAAATTTAATTTTATCTTCAAATATCCCTTTCTCCAGTCATAAGTTAAATTATAGAAGATTATACAGAAGGGAAACACTTTTTATAAACTACTTATATAGGATTCTTTCAACACATATTTCATCTAATCTAAATTTTTACAAGTCATAAAACATTCCTATTTAATCTAACTAACATTAATTTTAATCCTATTTGAATAACACAGAAAACATTTTAGTTTCTATAAATGACACACAAGCTCTGCTATGCTATATTTACGTTTGAGAAAATAATAAAGATAATTTTGAGTAGAAAAATAAATTTAATACCTTAACACAATTTATATGTCCATATTTAGCTGCAAGATGAAGAGCTGTATTGCCTTCAGAATCAACAATAGCTGCATCAAGATTTTGAGCAGACATATAATTGAGAAGCCACTCCACAATTGCATACTTTGGGGGAAAAAAAAAGAAAATGAGTTCTAAAAACATATACAAAAAAGATTAAATCAATATTAACTGAATAACACAAATATTTATTAGAATAAATATTAATAATTATTATATTAACTATAGAAGCATCGATTGGTCATAATAATATAAAAAAAAAAAAAAAAAAAAAAAAAAAGTAATAATTATTATTCATTATAAGAATCCAATGAAATAAAAGCATCTTGACTTTAATAAACTCTGCATATATATATTTAAAACTCTTAGTATTAAAAAAAAAATAAAGTTCTACACCGGAATGTACTTGTGCTGTTTTCATATACTTGTTAGGTCAATAGCACACAAAAATTCTTATTCAATAAATATGATAATCAATTTATTAGTTATTAATTTGAATGTAAAATTTTCTAAAATGAATTTAATTTTCATTATAAATTTTATGGCAAAATCATTCATTTTCAATATCATAAAAAGAAAGCTTTCTTACTTGTCCATATCTAGCAGCAATATGCAATAAAGATCGAGAGTCAGACTGAGGTAACAACTGAGATTTACTAATTGTGTTATGAATAAGCCATTGAACAGCAAAGTAGGCTCCCATGCTTAAATAATAAGAGAAGTTGAATATTTCTGCTATTTAATATAAAATTTTTTGTTAAATATAGTAATATGAGATAATAAATAACACAAATAATATAATCATCCACACAACCACATATTTTACGCTTTTTCAATTATCATATTTCATATGCATTACTATGTTTATGAAGTTAAGGCCTACCAGCAATCTGGAGAGTGAAAAAAAAAAAAAAAAAAAATCTAAAGATATTTTACTGACTTGATCAGAGGTGGGGAGTCATGTCTGGAATAATTTTTTAAAAAATACCTTTTCTAAAAATAACTTATTTTTTTCAAACTCTAGAAATTAATATTAAAATCAAATATTAAGAAGGTAATTGAACTAGTAGCAAAGATTACAGTTTTTACTAGCAAAACTAAATAAGCATTTATTTATGCTTTCTCAGCACCAAAGCTTATAAAAAAGCTATTGCAAATCAACAATGAAATGTATTATAAAAGCTTTCTATTATCAAGAACAAAAAGGATTAAATGTATTACAGGTACAGCATCTGATTAAAATGTGAAATTTTTTTTTTTTTGCTTGTCTTAATCTATTTTATACACTTGATATTCTATATGCTTTTTTTTTTAAAGCAAATTTAAAATATAAGGATGTCTTAAATTAGTGCAAATGCCACACCTTTAAAGTAGTAAAAAATATTTTGTTATGCAAAAATTGGGACTTAAAGGAATTCAATAAAAGGTACTGAAAGTATTTAATACAGTTTTCTACGTTTATTAGTAAAGATCATAGTACATGAAATTGCAGTAAAACATCAGATGTTAGAAGCGAGTGTAAAAATTTTCACTTGGGAGTAGGAAATTTTTGACCTACTTCCCCACCACTAGATTTGATAATTTTATTGTTCTGCAGTTGTATAAGAGACAAATTTTTGGTTAATGTACATAATAATATAAATGAAAAACAAAAATTATTAACATCATAAAATTCATTTATATTTCAGAAACAATAAGTTATTATATTTAAATAAAGATATTTACTTTTACTGCAAGGCCAGCAGGAGAAAAACCATTTTGTTCTCATCCTTGAGTGCATGAGCATGATGTAGATTATGTGAACACAGCCAATCTAGACATTCAAAATTATTGTAAACAGCACAAATATATGCCATAAATTATTTCCGTGATCATCTGATAAATTTCGAACTAAAGCAGGGTCAATATCCTTTAAACTAGATTTCTGCAAAGAAATACTATAGTATATAATCTGAATTCATATATATTATTATAGCAAAATAATCAACCTAAATGTGCATAATATACACAAACTTAATATTCAACAAGCAATTTTACTTTTTACAAGAACAGTAAACTATGAATAGGTAAAAGAGCAATAAATTAATATAATTTTATTAATTTCTTATCTCCTAATATTTTATAATGAGTCTAAATAATCAAAACATAGTATTTAATGCATTTCATTCTATGTTTCATCAATTTTACTACAAAAAATTTCACAAGCAAAAAAATGCCACAATGATATTGTTATAGCAGGAAATAACATTTAAAAAAATTAATTTTTATTAATATTCTTTTTTTGTCATATGTGAATTAATAATAAAATATTAACATAACACATATAATAGAAGGATATAAAAATGTGTAATCATATAAAAAATAGCATCTATATAACAATTAGTACATATATGTCACTCCTTTAAAAAAAAAAAAAAGCAAACATCATTAAACAAAAAGATTTTTAAGAAATATTTTAAATGGAGAATAAAACAAATTTTTTTCTCAGTTTTAGTTATTATGGAAGCTTTAGTATTTATGTCTAAGTTTGTTTGTTTATACAAACATATAACATATTTTATATATAAACAAATTTTGAATCAAATTCATTTGATTAAATCATCGTAGTTAACTGATTTTCTTAGCAATCAGGAAAAAAAAAAAAAAAAAAAAAAAAAATTTACTATTTGTGTACCATTTTATATTTAATTTTCTTTTTTAATTTAACTATAATATATTTTATTTTCAATATGTTTTGATAAGAAAAAATTTTCATCAAATATTAATATATATTATTAATATAATTGATAATAATTATTAACACTTTCATAGCATAGCATTTAATATCACTACTGTACATGTTAATGGCTAACCCTAAATGCATTTCTCCTCTTCATCACAGAAGTCACATCAGCCAAGTCCATTAAATAAACAATATATATCTACAACTTTATCGATGAATACAGGTTTAGTTGGTAGAGCAAGAATATGCAGGATTAGGAGATTAATAACTCTTTTCTTTATTGTTCTCTTTAAATTATTAAAATATAAAATGCTTCAAATATAATACAATTTTATTTCTTAAAAAATAAAGTAGATATAAAATTATTACCATTTTATCAACATTTCCTTTCTTTGAAGCAGTAAACACTTCTTGAATCCAATCAGGAACAGAAGCCTTTGATCTGCTTTGAAATATTGAGGAAGGCTTTGTAGCTGATTTTGCAAATGGATCACTTACTGCAAGAAGACTTTTGATTTTATTTTAGGGTTGTGTAATTTATAAGGTTTTGTTGTCCAATCAATAGGAGAATCTTTAATTTCGCTATCTGAGAAACAGAGTCGAAAAGCATCTTCATTATTTGTCTTCTCTTTCACATGTTTTCTGTTACGAATTTCTTCTTCAGCAACATTAGAGGCTACAGCTTTCCGCAAACATTTTAATGTTCTTTTCAATGAGCTACATGGCAAACCAGCATCATCAAGTGATGGTGAATAAATACTACTAAGAGAATCATTTCCACTTTTGTGAGAAGAGTTAAAAGTAGTATTTTTAGATATATTATAGGTGTTGGTTGGTATATTAGAGGTAGTACTTGATATAGAAGCAAAATTACTAGAACTTAGCCCATAGTCTCTCCTTGATGTCAATGGACTGAGCATGCCTAGCTTTGGGTTTATGTAAATATCTATTGAGAACTGCAGATTCACTCACAGCAGATGAAAAACCTCCTTCATCTTCCCTATCGGTTGCCCCAGAAGCCAATTCACTCAGAGTGTCTATAATAGAAACAGTTTTCACTTTTCCCGAATTCCTCACATGTCTTTTAGGAACATTGAGAGGAATATCATAATAATTTAGAAGGCAAAGCTCATTGTCATCAAGAATAAATTCTTCCAACATTTTATTATCCTGGAAGTACCCATTGAACTTATTGCTATGGGACCATGAAGTTTGTTTCCTTTCATAAGGCAAATTGTCTGTTCTGTATGTTTTAGAAGCATGGCTCTTTTTTGCCATTCCTAAATGGAAAGGGAAAACATATTATTCAAAAAATATTTAAATTTAATATATTGCCATTAATATTGAATTTATTTTTTCAATATTGAAAAGTTTTTAATTAAAAATATTCATTAAAAGTTAATATAATTACAAAAAACAATTAAATAATTATTCATAAAACTTTGTATTAATTTTATTGATTAATATATATTAGGCATACAAGTGCAAGTGAACATACACATATAATTTGCCTTATTTGCAATATTATATCAAATGTGATGTCAAACAAAAATCTGTATTAATCTAATTGATTAAATATGAATACATATATGTCTTTTATTATCTCCTCACATAAAAAAAATCATTCCAAATTTGCTATTATTTTTTTTTACAATAATATTTCTTTTATCATTCACGAATATATGATTATTAAACCAATAATTCCTATCATAATGAAATTAACTTGCATCTTTTAAAACAAAGTAAGAATATTAACAACACATTTTTTAAATCCACTAGAAAAAGCAGTATACATACTGAACAATTGCTTTCAGACCACAAGCAACGACATTGCACTAAGCCATTTTTCAAGCAACAGTCAGAAGAATATTTTCCATGACTTGTGGAATTTTTGTGAGACTGCCAACTGTTTGATTTATGCTTGTTTTTTTTTCACCTAAAAACAGAAGCAAAAATAATTAAACACCACATTCTGTATTAACTATTTTCAACTATAGTAATAAAAGCAAAAAGAAAATTTTTTATCTATTGAACTTTGAAAAATTTCAAAGCATACAAATAATAATAGTGAAGTACATGATTAACACATATGGGAGGGAAAAAAAAATTCGCCGAAATAATTAAAAAATTTTTTTAATGAACATTTTAAACAAAAAACTAAAGTCTAAAAATAAATAAGTCAATGTAAAAATAATAATAATAATTTTTTTCTCTTCTTCTTCTTTAATGTACCCAACAGAATGATCCATTACAAAACGCCAGCAAGATCCCTAATGATACCCAGACGGAACGCACGCGCAACGTTCCATTAGCATTGCATGAAGACATACTGACGGAATACACCGGCTGAACTTTCAACTGCGCAAGATACGATATGGTTGTTGGGCTTAAACAAAAAGAATGTGAAGGGCAACATGGGCAGCAATTAGAAGGGATGGAAGTGAATGCGACTTGCCCTAAAATTCTGCCTCCCATAGAGGCGGGGAAAAAAAACCCACGTTAATGGCTTCGAAACAGGAGAGGAGGGATGGAGAGAGGGAAAAAAAATAACGCATTATGATGTATAAAAGACATCTTATGAGATTTCAGACTGTTATCAGTAACAATTGATCGCACTTTCTCTCCTGCAATAACTACATAATGGTTAGAGGAGGAGGGAAAAAAAAAAAAAAAAAATTCTAATCGTATCTATCCCTATCGGTTTTTTTTCCTTTTCCTTAAACATTGGAGGATACACAAAATCAATGTGCGATGCATCAAGATTTGTGATTAAAATATTAATTAAATATATATTTTTAATTCTAACCATGAAGTTTCTTTACTAAATACATGCTCACTTCTAAGAATTAATAATTCATTTTCACTTCAAAGAAAAATGAGCATCAAATATTATTATTATTATTATTTACATTTTCGGAAAACTTTTAGCAATAAAATCTTCGATTCGGAAGTTTTATAATAAATCAGGATTCTAAATAAGGCTTAATTAACAACTACATTAAACAAGTTTGAATCATTTTTCACATAAATGCCTTACGAACAGCTGGAAAGGATAACTTATATATAATTATGAAAACATCGTGAAATAATTCCGAAACCTAGTTATCCCAATTTTGCTTTTCGCTTTCATAATTCCACTTTAAAATATTTACTATTGTATAAAAATAATTTTAATTTAAACTACTGCGTTTCTCAGAAAGAATGTTGCGAACTTTTAAACGATAAATCTTAGCATTTATTCGAAAAATAATAAGTGGTTGGTGAATTTTGGGTATGAAATTTAAAATAAGGATGGATCAAATAATTTTTTCATTATATTCAAAATATTTCATATTAGCGAGGCGTCATTTTTTTTCATGACGACAGATAATATCAGATTAATAAAGTAAAACATTTCAAGTATACATTTTTGATTTTTTTTCTCGCTCCACAGTCATTTTTTGCACAATATTGGACCTACAGTTTAGCGTGGATTCCCAACCATTATTACTAGTACTGCCCCACACCACATCACTGTGCCTAGAGTTGAGCTGCCCCTATACAGTTTGGGAATGATGTGGGCGAGAAATCTGACTGGGCGCTGTGACGCTCTACAGTCATATGAGACCGGGACCTACTGCTTAAAGTGGATTCCGAACCACTACATATATCAATAGCACCACCGGGTTTTGAATCTGAAACCTGTGTCACCGAACGCTGTACACTCGACCATTCAGGCCTGAACCACTAACAAACATCCATGCTACACAGTCAGGATTTGAACCTGATACCAAAGGTCAGAGCGCTAGCCAGTTGGCCATCAGGCAGCCATACATCTTTGGAGACATACTATAACATATTTCGGTGTAAAAAAACGTCTAAGGTAAAGCGAGATTAGGTTTTTGAAACTCTAGTCACTTTCGCATCATGTGAACATCAAAAATCCAAAATAAAATGGTAATCATCTGAGATTATTACTTTTTTTTTTTCAGAATTCTACACGAAATAAATGAAGTAAAAATTATGATGTCATAATCAACGTGATTTAAACTGACGCCTAAAATACTAGTGGAAAAGGCGAAAAAAAAAAACAGCAAGTTATAGCATATCTCAAGATACATACCCAAGATAATACTAAAGGAATACAATTGCAAATCTTGAAGGCACACATGCCAGACAATATACGATACTGGAAAATATGTGAAAAATGCACGTGGTAATGCAATGCCATTATCAGATAAGAGAAGGATAATAAGAGAAGTTCGGGTGAAATCGTGAGCGAAAATCCAGCATCGTTTAAGTCACGTCTGATGATCACGCTATTTCCAAAGATTACCACCTCCCTCCCCCGAACAATAAATGATCTTGAAGGATTCTTCTCCATGAGTGGCTGTTACATAACATGGACAGTAGAGTCGAACTACTAATGCTAATTTTATTTCAAAAATAAAAACAACCAATGCAGGTCTACATTTTGGGGTTTTCAATCGTTGGTTAACATATTTATGGCGTGATCTCAGTTTCCTATAACAGTATTCAAAATAACGCAAAGTTTAAATACAATATAATAAACATTAACATTTTAGAGTTAAGAAATAGTTTTGAAATCCCATTCATTTTAAAAATTAAAAATGAATGGGAAAAGTAATTATATAGATTTCTGAAACAAAAAGATGCGATTCTTATAACTCACATGAATATCGCAGAAAGCTTAAAATTGTATGTAATATAAAATAGGCATGTGTAGCGATTTCCAGTTAAGGAGCCAAATTATCATTCTGTTTCCGAGTAAAGGGCCGGTCCTAACGATTAATTATAAATTATAGAAAACAAATTTCTACTGATTTATATTATAATGACTTTGGTATAAAGGAATAGACAAATTTTAAAATATAATGAATGACATAACAATTTAGTATGAAGACTAGTATAGCTTTGTTCTTGAACTATGGAAGTATTAATATCGACGTTTGTATTACAATCGCAAAACTTTCTCGATGTTTTTTTTTTCATTATTCCTAACCGAATTTAAATTAAGTTTGCTCATTTGTGGTATAAATAATCGTAGTAAACCGATTATGATTAATTTACGTATATACTGGCGACTGGCGTACCGATTACGTAGTACCAATGAGGTAAACCCCTTAACCTCATCTTAATTCATATATTTAATTTCAATTAATTATTGGCTGCTTAAGTGTTAGAAAAGGTAGTAAAATAATGCTTCTAAAAATTTAAAATAGTACTATGAAAAATAAAAAATACTTAAAATAAATAAAAAAAGATAAAAAAAATATAAAAATTTAAATTTAAAAATAAAACGAATTTTAAGTTAAAAATTCGGTACAATTAGGGACCAGTTGTAAATGCCATAAAAAAAACTGTTTGCTGAAACGTGTGGAGCATATCTGTAATGATGATTTGCAAGAAATATAATTAGTTCAAAAAAAAAAAAAAAAAAAAAAGTGTGTGGGGGGGAACAGACCAAACCAGAAGCAAAATTCTGGTGCTTAAGTATAAACTGCACAGATAAACATATATATCAATTATAGTGATCACAGAATATATAAAATATGAGGTAGAATTAATTTACTTTCAATAACAGAGCATTTTAGAAATTGCTAAACTAACGAAAAGATGCATATGTGATATTAAAGGAATGCCATAAAAAGTATATTTTCCAGAATTCGATTCTGATGACTTAATTTAACTTGTATCTGTAGGATACAAAATCATCATGTAATCATTCAGTTAATCTATGCCTTTTATTGGGAGGGACGCATAGCTAGTTTAACCTTATTTGACACCTTAAATGATTTTATGTACAAAAGTCGAAGTTGGAAAATAAGTTATTTTTTTTTATATAACTAGAAGATATATTGCAGCATGTGAAGAAATACTTAATGAAGCATGATAAAATATGAATTAGTCTAATTCTTTCATATTTTGATGAAAATTTCTTGTTTTGAAGGAATCTTAACCATTTTTTATTTCACAAGTTATTACAAATCTATCCCTTCTTCGAAAGGGAATCAATTATATAATATACTTTGATAAATAAGTTACCCTGAAAATAAATTTTACAATGCTACACAGCTGGAGGAAAACCTAATATACTAAATATTTTTTTCCTGAAGTAAGTTAATTTTAAATAAATAAATAAAAAATTTTAATTTTTCATGAATTTGTCGGTGCACCAGTCAATTTTTTTTCTTGAGTTTTGTAACAAAGTTCACTAAAATCCATTGTATAATTTAGTAAGAAGCAGCCTTACAACATCACAAAATCTTTGCTTTTCTATAAGCATATAAAATTTCAATCTTATCACTATTTTAGTGATTTTATCAGAATACAAAAAGTTTTTTTAAAAATTTCATAAAATATTTTACTGTTGATATCAGAATTTTTTTATTTAATCAAATTTGTAAACTAATCGTTCATTAACAAATACAAAAATTAGTTTGATAAAGTTTGCAAAAAGTTAAAAAGTGCAAAAAGTTTTGATAAAGTTTGAAATTTGCTGCATTTGTAGAAGTATTTATAAATCCACCCTTCACGAAAAAAAATTTCAGGAGAAAAATATTTGAATAATGGCATTTATGCAATTTAACATTAATGATGATCAATGATTAAGATGCTTGAGTTATCCTATAAGCATTACTTGACTAAATTGAAAGAACCTCACAATGTTAAAAGTATTATTTTCTGGCTTCTTAATTTTACACACAAAGTATTTCCTTTCAATGTGAGAATGATTATTTATTATTTTATTAGATATACAATATATTAACTTTTTTTTTAAAAAATTTCAGAGGAATGAAATAAATTAAAAATTTATGAAATTCAATACAATTGATACAAATTCACATTTATATGTCTGCAAAAATATTTTACAAGTCCAGACATTGATTTTATACACTGATGGTTCTTGGCATTTACTAATATACAGAATAATGATTTCTGTGCCATATATGTTAGTTTTATGCTTTATATTCCTTAATTTCATTTGTTTGTAAAATGATTTAAGACCAATACTTTATAATTTAATTACACATCTTAAGCATATTATTGTGAAACATTAAAATCTCTTCAAAAAACCCATTAAATGTTGAAAAAAACTGAATTAAATTTTAATGTCGTGAAATTTTTGCTTTGAATATTTATTCTTCTAAAGGATCCAAAAAAAAAGTTAATTTTTTGCAATAATTTCTATTGAAAACACTGATTTTTTAAAATTGCCTCCTCCTTATTTACATAAAATTAATATACCAATTATAGCAATGCTCAGATACAATAAAATCTAGAAAAGTTTTCTTTAAAGAATCATTGAAACCAATCAAACAATTCACATTAGTTGAATAATTTTTAAGAGCAATATAAATATACTATGAATTACTTTCATGATTGATATATTTTAATTATATCTTTAAAAAAAATAACCATTAAACACAGCGATTCTCAAACTTCTTACCTTCAACAGCCTATCTCCATAGTCATTTTATAAAGTTTTTTTTTTTTTTTTATTGTATACTTAGTTTAAGATTTGAAAGTAACAGACAAAATGTACAGCTCTCTTATTTTTAATAATCCAATTTTTTAGCACTAAATTTTCATTATCTACTAGCTAAAAAGATTTGAGAAATGTCAGATTCATTCTGTAATAATATATAATAAAGTACATTCTAATTAGAATATAATACTTTTTTGTTATATGGTATTTAGTAAAACAATTTCTGACAAATATTTGCAGTGACAACAGTCTTCAATTAACACTTTATTCACTAATATTTTTTGACAGGTTTTGCATTTGATTTAAGGTTATATTATTAAATTGCATATAATTTCGTGATTTTCATTAAAACAATAGTGCTTTTCCTTTATGGTAATCATGAAATTTCAACCAAACAATATCGAAGAAAAGCTTTAAAAAAATGGATCGATGTTAAATTTTTAATGTCACTTCAATGCATTGTATATTGAATGGTTAGAAACGTCTAATAGTAGAAAGAAAATGGTTTTACCACAAGACAGTGCATTCACAATATCTCCAATTTCATCTAAATCTTCGGATCCCAGCCCCTACTACAGCCAGGTTGACTCTAAAAACATCAAATTTAAAAAAAAATTAACATTCAGGAATATTAATAAAAAAATTAACATGTATAGATTTAATCACAACAAAATGTTCTGTTTAAAATGTTTATTCTATTAAAAGTATTTTCTGCAAGAATTTGTTTTAATGCTGATCACCGGTAAATATTCCAGTAAAATTATAAAAATTTAATGATGAATTTATTAGAAATAAATTCACAGCACATTCTATGATGTAATTAGACAATTTGCTCCAAATAATACATATAGAGATCATAAATTTCTACTATACAATATTTGGAGAGAAAGAAAATATTAAAAGTAATTTAGTGTTTGAAAAACAATTTAAATTCATTATTTATTAATTTATTTTAATTAAGTTTCTTTTTAATAAAGTTAAATTTTCATTTATTTTAATTAGTTCTTTTTCATAGCATTTTTTAAATATTTTTTTTTTTAAAGTTTTGACATTAAATTATGTCCATAGAAATTTTATTTCAGTTAAATTGCCAAATATGTACAAAACAAACTATAATACTGTTTTAATTAAAGAAATTATATCTATGTTCTACAATAATTTCGACTATATATCATATCGGCAATATATCATAAGTTAGCAAAAATATTAAAGAGAAGTATCTCACCTTGGCAGGTGTTGATCGAGGAGGCTGGGACCAACAATTTCCTGCCCTTTCATTTCGAGCCATTAGCAGGGGCTAAAGAACCTACAAAACAAAGAATTTAACAAAAATTACAACAAGTAATGATATTAATGATACAGTGTACACAATGCATAAACATAGCATATACAATGCATGGTTGCTGTTTCTTTCCTGATGTTCATGCAGCAGTTATACTAAAATAAATACTTTGTCCAATTGCTTTGAATATGCTAATACAAATCTTTTATATTATATGGGTGCCTCATTACACTGCACGTTAAAATGTTTCAAGAGTTTTGTTTTCAGGGAAGGAAGGGGGGATACAAGTAAGACTTCAAGATTTTGTAGAAAATGTTACAATAAGTAAGAGTAATTCTTTTTTATTTGCAATTCTATAATTTAATTTTTCAGGTTCCACTTCGTAATTTTGTGTTACTATTGTTAAAATTGAACTAATTTTCGAATCTAGGTAAAGTCATTGCTTATATTGTCAATATATCGTTCATTTTATTTATCTCCTGACATGCCCAAAGTAGTATCATTTATAAATTTTTTAAAACTTCGATTAACTCTTAATCTTTGGTTCTAACCAAATACCCTGAACTCAGTGACACAAAAACACTTTATAAAGTAAACACATTATCAAATGAACATTTTGATTTATATAATACAGATCTAACAAAACCATTTATCTAACCTTTGTACTTTATTACTAGAAAAATTAGGCCAAATATTTCAACACCTACTCATTCGGGGGGGTGAGGGGAAGGGGGGTCTGGTCCCTATAGGGGCCTGATGGCCGAGTGGCTTGCGCTTTGGTGCTCAGTACCACAGGTTTCGGGTTCGAGTCCCGGCGGTGCCAATGCTATTTGGAATCCACTTTAAACAGTAGGTCCCGGTCGTAGAGCATTGGTTAGTGCTACTCGCGCCAGCAGCATATCTTCAAGCTACACGTGACCTCTGGGTAGTGCTAAATGAGTAACAGCAGTGTAGCCTTTGTTTATGGCATAAAGATTAACTAACTGTCTCTGTATTGCCAGCTGCATTAAAACAACACCAACTTCAACACCCATTGATTACTAATATAATGCAATGCATAAAATTCTTCATTTTTAACATTATATTATATTATTTATTTTTCTTTCTATATGAAAGAAATTTTCAAATTTTTTTCTTTTTTTATCATAAGGCAGAGCATTCTCTCGTTTTAAAAATATTTTACGGAACATCCAATACCAAGGAAAGAAAAAGTAAAAATTAAAATTACGAATTTTATTGAATAAAGATTTTTATTGAACAAACTGACTTAACAAAAATTTTTCAGGTACCTTTACATTTTGCTATCATTCATTAATATGCACATTTACAGCTCTTATTTCTATAAATAAAAGCAAGGAAAAATAAAATAAAAATAAATATTTGATGATGAAAAATTTTATCTAAAAATCTAGGGATAATATCCTCGTTTATATACAGCATAAACGAATCATTTTAATACTAAAAGTAATTGCAACTGCAATCACTATGTGTAAATGACAAAGAGTGAAAAATCACTTGAAAATTCTAGCACTGTAATTTAAATAATTAAAAAAAAAGTTACACATTTCATTCATTTTTTTCTCACGGCATTAAAAATTATAATCATATCAAATAACCATTAAAGTAAAGGATTATAATAAGGAGGAAAAAAAGACAAAAAGGACTGTAACAAATTAAAAAAAAAAAACATATTTAAGGAGAATAACATTTATAGATAAAAATAAAGTTTGCCATGGTACTTAAAACTTCGTGCACTGTATTAATTAAGGCATATCTAATATTTCATTTATGAAAACGTAAAAGAAAAATTAAAACGCTTATGAGGGAAAAAAAAAAAAAAAAAAATCCGACTAGTCCAAGAATTATATGTTGAATTTTTAAGTTGTTTTAATACAGGTGGTTTTAAATATTTAAATTCTCAGCTACATACGTCAAACAATTCTAATAGTTATCCTAAAATGTACTAAAATAAATTTACGGCATCACGATCTTGACAAAACTGCCACAATACCATATATTAATTTAATTTATAATCACAAAAAACAGGCATAGTTCTGCAGTAATAACGTGTTTCTAATATACGAAGTATACAATGAAATTTAATGTAACAAAAATATCCCCTGATTTCGTTAAAAAAAAAAAAAATTTAAGAATTAAAATTTTCAAAAATAAGAAAATTAACATTTTTAATGTTAATATAGTATGTTATATACAATTTATTATCTGTAAAATTGAATTTATTATTTATCACAGAAAAGTATATAAACATGATGTCAGATATAATGAGAACTATTTATAAAAGTAGTTTTAATAAATGCAAACAATTTTAATCTCTGATAAATTCAACAATTCTTTCATTATTATTTTTTTTAAGCATGCTTTCGCACACCCTACATAGAGAAACACTAAATAGTACTGGAAGGCTTCATTATGCAAGAGTGAATCAGTCAAGGTCAAACTTCCTTTAGGAATGGGAAAGTAATTTCAGCTAAAATGCCTCGACTCCATCAACAGGCAAAAAGCAACACTAAAAAATAAAAAAAGAAAGCAAAGAAAAAAAAAATCCAAGAGCGCATACTTTCTTAAAAGCAACCTTAGCTAGGAGCAGGAGAAGGAAGCTGCGGTATGGAAGAAAATAAAAAGAAAAAAAAGAATGGCAGAAACACATCAGGGAAAGGGGAATAGGGCATTGTATTATGCACGAATAACATCCACCTCTCCCCCACGAAATTCCCGACCTGTAACTACGACTTCAAATCTATAAAGCGAGTGTCATCCGCCTTGCTCAATGAAGAGGATTAGGGATAATCTGCAAAGTGACACGAGGAAAGCTATAGATCTTTACATGTAGATACAGAATATGAATATGAAACTTAGTTACGATTTGTATCCAAATAGCAATGCTTATATATTTATGCATGCAACTCAAACAGCATAACAATGAATATTAACATTTTTGATAATTTAACTTCATCAATGAAACATTCTTTTAATATATTATTTTTAAAAGTCAAACGAAGAACATTTTTTGACATTACAGAATCGAATTAAATTCATAATTATTACATGGAGGTTAATGTTTCTGATGCTCTTTAGATGCATCTAAATAAAGTGTCTATTGCTTTTTGTCAGTTTTAGCCAAGTTGTCTTTTTCCAAATTATGGAGGTGATATATTCCTTGCAGTTAAAAATTAAATCACCTTAAGTAAATAAAATGGTTAGTACAAATATAAAATGGAACAACAAAACTTCAAATTATGAAGAGTTTTTTAAACATTTCAGGAAGAGTGTCTCAAAAATTAATGCTGGTATCAACTTTCTTGATATTATTATAGCTTATGACAGTTTGAATCAATGGTCTCATATACAAACTAATTGATAAATTCTTCATCTACTAAATTAAATTCCTATTTCATAACTAACCATATATAGTAAATGTTAATAATAGTGACTTCCCCCTCCTTTTCTTGTTATTGAACATCGGTCGGCTTTGTATTCTACGGATTCATGTATTAGAAACAGGTAAGTTGGCATTGCTAAAGGTTCAATCCTTTTTGCCTATTTATTTATACTTTTTATGAGTAATATCTCAGAAACAGAAGACATATCTGAACTCCTATATGGTGATGAATTATTGAAGACAGTTATTATTGAAGCCGTTATCACTGAAGACAAAAACATCAAAAATCTCAAACTCAAATTGTAAAAATGACTCGACTGAATCAGCTGGTAAAGCAAGACTAAAAGAGAAAAAGGAAAGGGAAAAAATCGAAGAAAGCACACTTTTTAAAAAACAACCTTAGCTAGGAGCACAAACAAACATTTTTGGAAATTGATTTAAATAACGAAATATCTGAAGCCGTATTATTCCCGCACAAAAATATAAGTAGTCTTCTAATCAAAATTTATAATGAATTTCTCTACTGGTCTAATCAAGACAGTTACCTGTTTAGTTCTTGATTAACGACTTTCGAATTCATGAACTGACATCAAGAATTCATTCTCAAAATTTCCACGAGTTTTTCTAATAATCTTCCTTGTATTTCCAATATATTAATAAAAAAAAACTTTCGATCTATTTTATCAATTTACCGCAATGCTGCTACAAATCCGCGTACTGTTTTAAATATTGAAGTATGGTTCTTTTATAAACGACCACCTTTCATGAAATCCCATACAATAGCAGTAGTCGTCAATACAATTTTGTACATCCACAAAATTTTACAGAATTTCTTGGAAATATTTTTATTAAAAGTTTCGTTATTCTTGGGATTTAAATTTCCACTTTATCCTTCCATTTAAATTTCACTTAATTAAGTTATATTTTAAATAAAAAAAGAATTGTATTTCATTTCTCTAACTCTTCTTATACACTTAAATAATTTGTTAACACTTTTTCTAGACATAATTTGGTATACATTACACGACCAATTTTTTCTATCTCAGTATCTTAATCTACCAAGTCTCAAGAGATAACAAACTTTACGAATTTTGAATAAGAATACCCACTCTTTAATAGGGGAGGGAGGCGGGGGGTTATTATTTTCTAAGCATATAAAAAATAATTATCTCTTAATTATTTCAGTGAAAAGTCCAAATGTTTATTGAACATTTTGAAAATTATATATAAAGTGACTCTACAAAATAAAAATTTCGAAATGAAAAAATCGGATTAAAATATCAAAATTAAAAGCCTTTTCGTTTTAAAATTAGCATGCAGTACAGGAGGAATAAAAAATTAGAAAAAAAAAAAAAAAAATGTTTTAATGTTTTCTTTTACATTTTCAGATTTTATTTATATACCTTGATTTCATAAAAAAAATCTTACGTTTTTATTAACATAAAAATCATTGTATCTTTTTTCTTTCCATATTTTTTCAGCACATGCTAAATATTTAGGTTGGTAAGAAAGTTATGTTATTTTTCTGTTGCTCTAATCGAAATGTTCACTATTTCGTTGTTTTTTGTGCGATTTAAACAATCTTGGTATTAATCGAAAATTTCCACGTTTTTTGATTTTGATACTACATGTGTTTTTTAATCAATAAAATTTCAAGAAATAGGGATATATGACGGATAAAAAAATTCATTTTAGGCACTTATGAATTCCAACTTTGTCAAAACGAGACGGAAGCCCAGAAAAAAATTTTAGTTTCGTCTTTTGTACCATCTTAAGTTAAAGTGTGTACGGCTCAAAGATAATTTGAAAATTCCAAGTAACATGAAGTTTCAAAATGAATCTTGCACAGGAAGACCAAAAGGAGCTTGATGACGACGTTTTGAGGGCTTTAGTGGGTAATGAACCACTATTGAATACGAGTTAAGCATAATTCGTATATGCTAAACGCTTGTGCGGATAAGTTGTTAGCCATGTAACAATTGAAAACCAATTTAGCGAAAATAATATGGCAGATCGAATTTCTATTGCTTCTTCTTTACTTGCTCGACAACAATATGAACCATTCTTGAATCACTTTGGTGACAAAAAAAGTGGATGTAGTGATGAAAAAGACGACGACAATGTAGTGATGAAAAGAGACAAGGCAGTGCCAGGCATTTCGCCTCCTACCTTTGTGAAAGCCAATTTGCATAAAAAAAAAAAAGGGTGATGCTTTGCATTTGGTGAGCCGAGGTCCTATCCACTGAAATTGTTGTCAAACAAATCAAGCTGTCATAACAGACATATAGTGTGAACAGCTAACACAATTGGACAAGACAACAACAGCTGTCAACGTTTCATTAAATGATCTCAGTTATGAGCTTAAATATAAGAAATTGAAATTTTCTCAAAAAAAATAAGATATAACTTTCTTACCAACCTAATACTTTATTTAAAAATCGAAGCCAAATTTCTATAAATTGCAAAAAGGAGTGATATTCTTCATGATTTATACTTAAAATAATAATAATCAAATTATTAATTTACTTCATTAAATAATTTGATTTTAAATTTAAAAGAGGCGAATTGAGTTATTCTATAAAAAATAAATAATAAATTTCAACAATTTGACGGAATGTTAGTGATAATCAGAAATTCAACCTTAAAAGAAAAATATGAAGCAATATAAGAAAGAATCAAAAGTGCTAGTGCCAGTGCCAGTTTATGCAAAGTTAACGAAGAACTAGATTGGAAACCTTTACATTTCATTCAATGCTTTTCCTCTAGAGTACAGTTTTCAATTCACATGAAGTTATTAACCCATAAAGTCCCTTCATAGTAATTTTGTCGAATTTCGTAAAAATCCATCGAGTAATTCAGGATAAACTGTCTGATTAGATCGTAAAAAGTGGGTTTTTTTTTTTTTTTTTTTTTTAATAACAGTGCGAGTTGCTTTTTTACCTGTTTTTAAAAAAAGAAATTTTATTTAAAATGAAAATCTTAAGTGAAAATTTTTTAGCAGAAAGTTGCTGCAAGAAACCGCAAAGAAATAGCGATCGCTCAACAAATGATACTATTTGAAAATATATTTGTAGCCGTTCCCCCACAAGCGGTGGATGGAAGAATAAGAAAAGGAGGGAAAATATTCCTAAGTTAGAGCGCGCGCAAAACCACGTGCCTCGAGAAAAAGAAAAAGAAAACCACTACCTTGAGGGTGTACTAACAGACATAGCGGCGAAGCAAACCAATCGTTTCTTCCGTACTATTGTTATAATAAGCTAATATTTATCATGGAATATTGAATCTTTTCTCTATGAAATAAATCTTCCAAAAATTTCGACTTCTATTTTTGTATATTAATATTTTAATATGTATGCTCAGCAAATTAAATTGACAGTTTTTTATTCAATTTCTTTCTTTTTCTTTTCAAATTTTCTATCAAGTTAAAATTCGATTGAGGAGTGGGAGGAGACAAAATTTTTTAAAGTGATCTCTTTTGAAATAATAATAATAAAAACAGCAGCCGATCCAATCAAAAATGGTCAATTTGAAGATGATTTCATCTGGCAATTCTAATGGTTTTCTGACATTATTATTGCTTTTATGCGATTTTGAAGTTGTGTTGTTTATATTTCATAATGTTGTTTAAAATTCTTTGTTCCTTCTGCTCAATAACACAAACCTTCTTCTGTTATTAGATTAACGCGTAATTGCTAAAATAAGTCTATTGAAAAATGGTTTAACTGACATATTACCAGCATTACAATTATTCAAATATCGACACAAGCTACCATATTTAAAGATTGCTTTGGCACACTGGTGGAACTTGTTCATAAAAAATGTGTGTAAATCTCATCCGTTGCAAATACAAAATTCAACACTATGAATTAAATATATGTGCGGTGTTGAATTGCTTGGAAATGCAATCTTCACGTGTAGATTAAATAGTTAAGCCTTCAATAAAAAACTACATTATAAAAAATTAATTTATTCGCATTTAAGCTATTTTTTTACATATTTAATGCTATTTTTTATTATATCATTTATTTATTAGAGCATTTATGAATACAACGATAATATTTGAAATAATGTATGTAGTTTTCAAAAATTCTCATCTTATAGATAGTAAAAAAAAAAATTTCTTTCTACTTCTGTCCATCATAATTGAATACGATTGCTAGGCTAAGCTATTGCATAATCGATGAAGCAACCTCATATATCAGAAATATTTACTGAACAGACTTCTTGTATGCGTGTATTTTGAAAAATCCAAAACACATCTGAAGAAATATGGCATTAATGGATATAAGTTTAATGTTCAACGAAATTGTAAAACTTAGGATTCACTGGTGAAAAGGGATAATGAAGTATCCTTCTTGCAAGAGGAAAATATCCTTCCACATAAACGTAAACTTAAACGGATACAGGATGCATCTTTATTTTGACAAAATTGGTAGTTGGAGATGCATTATAAAAAAGGATTCAAATATTCAAGATGGAAAATTAGTTTGCAGGTAATAAAATGCCATTTAGAGATTTATTTATTGTTGTTGTGAAAAAGTTTGCATTGATATTTATATTTTTTATTTATTTATGAGCACTGTATAAAAATAAAGAAAGTCGTTAGCAAATGGATTCAATTAGAATGAATCCGTAACATTTTTTTTTTACAGTAAAATTTTAATTTCAAAATAATAAAATAAATGATTAGAATAAAACGAGGAAAATAATTTATCATATAATTCAATTAAAAACAAAATATTGGACAGTGTAGGCCACTCTTTACAACAATATACAAATAATTACTATTAACACTTTTAATTTGCCAATTGATTTAATGCACTCTGAACATTTCCAACATTATTATGCGATTTTTAAAAATTATTATAGCCTCTCACCAATCAGTGCCAAATCGGAAGGATTCAAAAAGGGTACTCATGGGGAGAACATATAATTTAGGAGGATTTTAGTTGCAATAAAAAATAATCTCAATTTTTTAATAATTAAGATTTTAGAACGCATATTTACCGATCATAAATTTCTTGTTAAGTTTCTATCACCGATGATTTACATTTTCTTACTTTCTTCTTTTTTTTTTTTTCTCTCAAATCATACGATTACTATTATCTATTTATCATTACTTTTCTTTCCTACTGCCTTCACATACCATTGAGCAGATGAACGCTTCGCGTTCAGGCACTCGAAATCTTTATTCAACAATGATGATGATGATGAGAATAATAGAAAAATATAAAATTGTAGATGAATTTTGTAAAAGAGATTTACTTAATGAATTTTGTAACAATTCATTTTGTCTTACTGATGTCTTTTCATTAAATAATACAAATTATTTCTCTACTCATTATTTATGTTCTGCTTTTTAGTTATAATTAAACGTTATTAATGTAATTAAACTAAAAATACATTTTTCAACAATGAATAATCTTTTTTACTTCCAAAAATTCTGCTATTACACCATTATGGTAAATATATAATTTCTAACTTCACATTAAAATATGTATTATTTTTTACGACCAAAAATTTATGTATTCGATATGGGCTATATTGGACAGCGTGCTTCCATGCCCTTTATTTTTATTAATAAAGCAATTTTTTACGTTCCCTTCCCACAAGAATCAGTTTTGGGCAATCTAACAAAAGTTTAAGTTTGTTTAGTTCAGGATTTAAAAGCATCCAATGTTTAAGCTACTGTGAATTTAATTTTTCTTAGATAAATTACTACATAAAACCACAGTTGTCGCATGTATCTTATGTACTACAGTCCATGAAAACGCTATTGTATTTTTTTTTTTTCCTGTATCGTAACTGTATTTATGTAAAAGAAATTATGTTGATTTTGTTTCAATAAATATTGTAAGCCAGCATAAGTAATGTTGGTATTAAGATAGTAAGTCGGTTTCAAAAGTCTATTCGAACTGATGAACTCCATTTTCATGTATTTGATATCTCGTCGAAATTAAATTTCAATTAAAATGTAATAGCTTCATTGACAAGCTCTTTGCTAATATTTACGTTAGATCGCAAATTTTTTTATTATTTTACCACTACAAAAATCTCATTGCGATATCTCACCATTTCAAATAAACTCTGTTAATCACAGGCTAGTGATGATTTTCTTTATAAAAAAAAAGAATTCTAAAACCACTTCGAAATAAACATTGTATCAGAAATAAAAATATATATAAAAAATTAAGTTTGTTAATCGCTGTGTTTACATAAACAAGTAATATATATATATAAAAAATTTTTACAGTCAATTTCTACTTTTTTTCACTATATTGCAGAAAAGAAAAAGTTGAAATTTTGCTTTTACATCTGGCGCTAACTATCATTAGATACATGCAACTTAAATCTAAAAAAAAAAAAAAAACTAAATGAATTATTTAAATTTAATTAATGAATTAATATTTGAAAAAAACTGTATAATATCATGTATCATCCACTAAAAGTTCAAAAAATGCATTTGAACTTGAGTGGATGAATTAAAAATATTTTATTAACAATTGAAAATTTGAACAAGATATATATAGGGAAGAGTGTCAGCTAATAGAAGGAATTGAAAAAATAAGTTTTTTCTTAAAAAAATTAATAATGTTTTTATTTTATTAAACTGCAATTATGAGGTTTTAAGATTTTTTTTTTCAGAGTTGCTATACTGAAATTTATGTTTAGAAATTGTTTGAAAATATAATTATATGTAATCTGGTTTGTAATAATTTTTATTTATTTAAAAACAACGGGCCAAATCACACTTTAGGGTGAAACACATTTGGCGACATTACTTGCCGCCAGACGAGCGATAAATAGCCAAAAAATGATAAGCACGAGTTTTTCTCAGCCGAATTCCGTGGTTTGATTGTGTACAACGACACGATGAATTATTTTTTTTTATAATTATCAATAACTATTGTTCATTTGTATTTATTTATTTATTATCATGTGTGAACATGATATCGTCTTAGGGATTCGTGGCGTTACGAAACAATGCATCGGACAAAATAAAACTCCATGTCGTACACCTGCATAAAATAGCCGCAACTTTAGTGGCTGTTGAATTTTTTAATGCTACTTATAGTATTTTGAACAATTGTTTTTTAATGAAGTTCTAGATTTATTAAGCTTTTGATAATTCTTTTAGTAATCTGACCAATTGCTTCATAAATTTCTTGGGTTATTGAACATTAATATACTCCCATGTGTAATTCGCCCAAAATCATTCATACATACATGGTACATTGAAATTTGTGGGCGGATTTCAGTTTTTTAATATTTTTTCGTATTATTTATATCACGTTTTTATACACGCCTTGTTTGATATTATATATATTCAGGCTTTATGTTCGAATCTTTGCAATGGCATGGATGTTTGTTATTAGTTTGGAATCATTTTAAAAACTGTAGTCCCATCCTAATTAATGTTAGTGTGCAAAAATGACCTTACAGGAACAAACCAAAGTATCAGGCACATTCAAACTTCCGCAATTTGCAATATTTCCTTTTGAAATGAAGTTTCTAGGGAGTTTAATTATTTTTTTTTAATTTTATGAACAGTATGAATGAAAAAATTGGTCAATTTAATTTTTTTAAATTATGTTTATCTCAAATAATATTAAACAACATATTGGTAAATACGATATATATATATTTTAAAAATCGATTATAATTATTAAAAAGTAAAAACAAATACAAAAGTCACGAAACATGTAAAAAAGCATTTAATAATTTTTTTGACAGTATATATTAAATTAAAATAATTAATGTACTAAAGTAATTAATGTAACTTTTGCTGGTTTTATTCTGCTAAATGCAATTGCATTTTGTATAATGTATGCAAAATTACACATACGCGTTTAAAAAAAAAAGGATGCAATGAAAATGTTTTTTATTGAAGTCAGGTAAATTAAATATTTAGTTTAAGGTATAAATCCTACTTTACTAATAGGCGGCATTCAGATTAGAAAATTAATACTATGAATTATAAACACTCTTTGCATTCAGAAATTATCTAAATTTATAGCTGATTATAATTAAAAAAGTATAATTCATTTTCGTTCTAATGAAAAGAAAAGCAGATGTATGAATGTGTTACTTTTTGCCATATCCATATAGCTGATGTTCATTTTAAACCTAGTTTATCTAAAAAAAAAATTTAAAACACTTTTAATTAATAAAAAAAAAAATATCATCCCATTAACTTTGTTATAATTTCTCTTTTAGTGGTAATGGCAACGGAGGTACCAGTTGTGGTATACATATTTCTAAACAACTAAAACTTCTCATAATTAAATTTAAACCAATACTTTATTAGGCTGATGCATAATTTAGTGTGACGATAATTTAGACTTTTTAAAAACAAAAGCACTGTAATGTACAATTTCTAGAAGATTATGCCTCAGAATCATCTGCAAGACGTACCAATAGGGGGAATAAATGAATATGGGGCAAAGTGCAGTCGGAAAGCCATATTCATGCAAAGCTCAGAAAATTTGTATTGAAAATCGATTAATTTGGTGGTTAACATTGGTATCGGTTAATAGTAAATATTTGTAAAAATTGAACTTCAAGACATGCAGGCCAGCTCAAAACCCAAGTTAACTATGCGTGAAACTTAATGTTTGAAGTGAGAAGGATCTGGAATTTTAAAATCAATAAATATTATTGTCAAAATCGCTGAAGAGGGATGCCGGGATTTGGCGTCAAAAAGTATTTTCGCCTAACTGCGCCAAGAAAAGGGTTGCGATTGTAAGTGAAGTGAATTGCAAAGAATACAAGAAATCTGTGTCACCATATTTGGCAACTTATCGCCCAATTGGCCCACAAAAAAGTTCGCCAAATCGCCTAACGGCCCCTATTTTGCGATTTGGTCTTATTTACCATTGATGTTCATTTTTATGAATATATGCTGTTTGTTGGTTCCTGAAATTATTTTAAAAATCTTTTTTGATTTTTATTTTGGGTCTGCATCAGCAATGAAAGCACATGTGAAATTATGAGTAACAAGTTGAAGGCTGTCCGAACGCACCCCTTTCCCCAAGGCCGGATTTAGATGAAAAGAGGCCCTAGGCTATTCCACTTATGAGGCCCTTTCACCTCCCATTTTTAAGTTTGTAAATTACTTATTATGTTTGTTTATTATTCATATGTGTAGAATTTCTCCTTATTTTTTTGATTCAGTGTTTTAGTGTTTTTAGAATAGTGTAATTCCTAATTTTGCTAACATTTTGAATGTAGGCCTCTCTTGATCTTGAGGCCCTAGACTGAATCCTAGTTAGCTTATAGGAAACTACTGCTCTGCCCTTCCCCCAGTGGGGAATACACATCTAATTGCATTATTCCATTTATGAAACAGCCTACAAAAGTAATGATATATTAAGTCATTAGGGATAAGACTTTTGGGAGCCTTTAATTAGCTATTAGAGCCTTTTGTTGGCGGTATTTTACGACCAGACCAGTATAAGCAAGTGTAAAAAAATACATATATAGTCTAATACCTCAGCTACGGGAGTGGTCCGCACATGGAGAATTTTAGATTTTTATGCAAGATGGAGCTCATTGCCATACTGTAAAAGCTTTTTTACAATGAGGGAATATCTTTTTATTACATTACGCTGGATATGAATCCAATTGAGAATGTGTGGGAGGAGTTTGTAAAGAAGGAACTGGCAAATGAGATAACCACAAAAGCCAAGTTAATTGAAAGGATTATTTATACCTGAAATTCTCCTCAACAATCAAGGTCCTAAGTGTGATAAAAGGCGATCTGACTAAATATTTTTAAAAAGAATGAAAATTACTTTTTATTACTTCATTTGAATTTGTTTATTAAAATAAATATTGTATAATATTTAATTTTTTATTGTTTATAATAATGATTTCACAAATAAAAATGAAAAAGATGTTTAATTTAATAGATATTCTTAAAATATGTGGTGCATATTACATATTCACATCATTAAGAGGAAATCATACCTTCAATTAAAAAAACCCCTTTCAGTAAATATAAATATACGTTCAGTAAACCTTTAGTTTATTATTTTATATAGGGATAAATTTTGTGACTTTCCCCCTCCCTCTTAGTTAAAAACAAAAAAGCATGGCAGAAAACACACTATGTGGGGGAAAACCCCACCATAATAGTGACTTTTAACGATTATGACAGTGAAAAGAATTTAATATTTGAAGCAATTTATACTTTCAAAAATAGAAAATAAAATAGAATTCCTATCATGATATAACATTATAGTGTCATGTATCTCCTTTAAAAAAAAAAAAAAAAAAACTTGAAATATTTATGATTAAAAAAATAATAAAAAAATCATTATTACAAAAAAGGTAATTAAAGGCTTTTACTTTAAAAAAAATATATGTATGTTGTAATACTACTAAAACTGAAAGAATTATTTTTCATCAAATTTTTAAATACATAAATAATTTAATAATATTGTCAAATTTTTATAACAAAAAAAGAATTCAAAATTCTTTAACTTTCTTCAATGAATTTCATTTTGATTATTTTATTCTTAAATATGAAATAAATGCTTTAAATCAACTTAATTAAAATACATAAAAATGTTATTTTTGCATTAATTGATGTTATTTTCTATCAATGTTTTATTGTACAGTAATTGTACTGAATATCAATATAAATCTTGAACTAAAAATTAAAATTCTCTTATGCAAATTTAAATACGGTGTATTTATTAACATATATAAATGTAATAATGAGAAATACATATTCAAATCTTTTATCTCCTAAGAAAATAAAATATGGCCAAATTAGGTGGATGAAATACTAATTGTTAAAGGCTTCGAGATATGCAATTAAAAGAAATTGTTCCTTATATAAAACTCTAATATAAGTCTACAAGATAAAGTGGTATCTCTCTGTTGTTTATAAAGAAAACAATTTTTTTTGTCACAAAGAGTTTTCATGATGAAATTGAAATTTGAAACCATTTTTTTAACTAGCATAAAAAAAGTTTCCTGAATTAATTTACACATTTTAAAAATTTTTCTAAATTCATCAAATTTTCTTCAAAAGATTCATTAGTTTAATAATCTGATTCCCCTCCATTTTTGTCTATGAGTTTCACAAATCTTTCGACTAAACTTAATTTGATATTGAGATGGATGTGCTTTTGTGATTGATCACTTAACTGTGGGTTTTACCAATTATAAAATAGCATAACTTGATTTTAAATGACATTTATAATCTACATTGTCATACTGCACAATAAGCAAATAATTTTGTGCATTCAGATTCTAAACTGAGCAACACTACGATCACTTTTAAACCTTTGACATCTGTTCTACAAAAGTGTTTCATGCACTTCATAAATATATGTTTTATATTGCACCTTATCAATAATTAGCTTTATATTAATAACATATGCTAAGAGACCTAAAGTAATTAAGTTTTTATTTCACAAAAGGATAATTTTAGGTTAACATATGGCAAACCAATAAGCAAAAGCCCTTTTTATATTTTGCACATGACCTAGAATGCCTATCATGATATAACCTTATAGTGCCATGAATCTTGTTTTTTAAAAAAACATGAAATCTTCATGATTTTGAAAGTCCCATTCTGAAAAGTTTCCCATCATAATCCTAAAAAATTCTGCTGATGTTTGCACATGACCTAGGTTGAGATAAGGTAAGTTGGGATATTTTAAAATAGAAGCGATTTGAATTAAATCATACTTGATAAAGTCTACATCATTCTAGCAGAAAGTAATCTCAGTTTTTATTATGATCTATCTATTTTTTATTTATTTATATATTTAAATATAAAAA
>BPLR01004418.1:0-27791 GCA_021605095.1 Caerostris extrusa | reverse complement strand
GTTACGTATTGCTGAGATAAATTCTTTGAAATATCTCAGAGGAAAAATTGATTTATCGTGATTATATTGTTCTTGTAGGATGTAAGAAATGTTGGCAGACATAGAAGCTGTCACATTGTTTTTGCTTTAAAAACTGAAAAATGCTTTTTGTACGATACATTTGCATACAAATTAGATAGACTGTTTACACACGTCTGTGAGGAGACAGGGCATTATCGATATTATAAACGATTATTGGGCATATTATAAATCCCTCTGTTACAACATTATTTTCCTCGTCAAACTTTTCTGTTTTTTTATTTCCAAAAACTTGTTTATAAACTTATTTAAAAATTAGTATTTATTGAAGAATACATAGCTAATTTGGTAATAAACATAATAATAAGTATTCTGGATTTTTCAAGTAATTTTTTTAGTCTTATACACTGTTGGAGTTTATTTATAGTTGTCCATTATAATAATAATAAAAAAAGAGCATCATCTTTTCTTAATCAATATGAATATAGAAATAGTACAAATTCTGTAGACTTCTTCATTCACTAGGAAAACAATATCATTTGAGTTTTCAATAATAATAATAATAATAAATAAATAAATAATTTATAGTTTAAATTATTACATTTCTTTATTTATGTGAATATATAATTAAAATTATCATATATTTCCTGAATACAAGGTGAGAGCGCGTTTTGCCTGAGTTTGTCCTCTGAAAATGGAGAAAAAATTCCTTGACGTTCATTTACAATATTCTATTGTCATGCATGTTTTGGTACTTTTCCGTCGCCAACATAAGATTTCTTTGTAGTAACGACGCAACAGACCAGCAATATAAACAATTCGAAAATAAAATTAATTTAAAATATTAAAAAATTAATTTTAAATTATTTTAAAATTTAATTTTCGTAAAGTAAATAACTCATTTCATTTAAATTAGTTATTAGTTTTTAAGAACTTCAGATATATAAATTAAGAAACATAGACATGCTATATTTGGCGATTTATTGCTTGCGCCGTCAAACGGAAAATTACCTTCATTTTTTGCAAGATTAGTGTTTACGCATATAACCCGGATCTCCATAAGTTAACTGTAGAAAAATTTCTAAAAATTCTCCACTTATGCACGGAAATAAAAAAAATAATGGTTTAAATTTTTTAAAGTAAATCTAATAAAAGGAAAAAGTAAAAAGTTGCATTAAAAATAAAAAAAAGTATATCAAAAAAAAAAAGAATTAAATAATTTGCTATGTATAAAAAGTGTAATTTATCAAAATTTAATATGCATGCAAAGATAAATTTTAGCAGATCATACAATGAAAACCTTCTGAAATCAATAACAATATCAATTTTTTACAAATATGGAATATTAAAAAAAAAAAAAGGTTATTTTAAATAAAATCCAAAAATAAATTATTACATCTATTTTAATAATACTACGTAAGACGAATTTAATAATCAGCGACATAAAGAAAACGAAATATAAATTTCAATTCATTCTTTTGACTTAATAATGGCATAATTCCAAGGAAATCAACTATTGAACCTTCCAAAGCAATTTTAAAAGATAGAAAAGATATATTGAAACACCTTGAAGACAAGCATATTATTTAATCGCCTAGAAAAGCATGAGAAAGAGTTATCTCGAAATTGTCGTAATTTATTTAATTTTCCATCCATATTTTGAATTGGTGCAACAGCCTTCGCCAAATAAATTTTGCATGCTGCCAAAAATGCCGAGATAAACTATTAATCAGTAGAATCGTTTTCCAAAAACGATCCAATAAACCGACTTCAAAATGGCCTCGTTGTAGCGCAAAAGTTCTTCAAGGTGAATTAGTTGTTTATCCGAATTTTATTTTTATATCTTAAATGAAAAGGAGTTAATGACGTAAAAGGAAGGGCCTCGCATTACGACGAGTTGCTTTAGCCAAGGTAACTGGTAACACAAAAACTGGCTTTGTTGATTTGGCGTCGAAGAATACGTAATTCTTGACGATCATTCATAACTGAGCGAACGCCCGTAGGTTCTTTGACCTCGAAAAGTAAACAGACGCGTTTGGGCTCGAAAAACTGGAATTGTTCATAATAATCCTTCCGGGTTTGACAAGCGATTCCCGAGTTCTTTGGTTTCACAAATTGATTTTTGGCATTCTTTAATTCTCCTCGCCTTGGATGTCGCCAATGAGTGTTCCTGTGACGCACGGCTGGTGTTGTGGGAAGCGCCAAAAAAGTGAAACGGTTGTTTTTCGAATGTGCTTTTGGAAGAACAGTCGCCCACGACTTCGAAGATATCCGGTCGTCTCGTTTGCAGATTGCCCTTCTAGGACAACTACAAGAAGAAAAAAAAATCTGTCATTCTTTTTATTGCTCTGACATTTTTTTTTCTTTTTTTAAATTTGGTACACTTAAAAATTAGAATTGAAATCGTTCCATAAAGTTGTTAAAAAAAAATTAATCTTTTTCTTAATGCCGTTCTTAAATGTCAGAATTCTAAAATTCAGAAAAGTTCTTAATGTTAGAATGTCAAAAGCCAATCTCCCAGAAATATGAGAGTTATTTTAATAGTGCCATCTTCATTTAAAGTTAAAATAGGTTTTTTTTTTTTTTCTTCTTCAATTTTTACCTAGATATGCAAATTTAACTAAAAGTTTGTATTTCGAATGGTTTTAAGCAGAGAATAACCATCATTGAATAGGTGTAAAAAAGTACAATAAAAATAAAAATTTTAAATTTCGATTTACATTGGATACAAATCATATTCGGAGAACTCTTATATTACACACATAGCGCTAAATTTGGGCTTCATTATTTATACTTTATCCCCATAAATGAAGGGAGAAAACGACTACTAATTATCGCTACTTCTAATAAGTTATAGTCTCAGTTCTTGAAACAGAATTATTACAGACTGTTATAAGAGAAGTTCCCTAAATTTTCGAAAAATATTACACCGTAATGGTTCTAGATTGATATACATTCCATCCATCAGATTTCGAAACAGGAGATGTTTTTCTTCTTAAAGGGTAGGGTTGTCAGTCATATTCCCAACGCTCTACAGTCATATTAGATCGAAAATTAAATTTAAAGTGGATTCCGAACCACTGCAAACATCCATGGCATCGCCGGGACTTGAATTCGAAACATGTGGCACCGAGCTCCGGGGTTCTAGTCACCCGGCCATCAGGCCCTTCTATTTGTTTACAATAAATCGAGATATTTCATAATATTTCAGAATTATTTCAAATGATTTGTAACAGAAAATTTTTAAGATATATTTCTGTAGGTTATTGACATCAAGGACCTGAAAAAGTTTAGTAATTCTGAATGTGTGGGAGTCAGATTCGAAATCCAACATGCAAATAGAATCGACAATATTTTGCTTCTACACCTTAAATCTTTAGATTCATAAACCATTGAACTTGATGCTAGGTGGTTTGAGATTTGTTTTTGAAGAGCTCGGCTGGATTTTTAATTGCGACTATTAGACTGTTTATAACTAACTGAATGTGTAAATAAATAAAAATAGGTGTTGTATTTCAAAAGAACGACAACAATGAACCATTGAAAAAATAGCTTACCAGCATTTCTTCTTCAATGGCGCTACAGCTCCCACGGTGAGTCAAGACCTTCTGCCTACTGGCAGATTGCGAAAAATGAGAATTTTTGTTCTTTTTAGTAAGTTTGTTAGCCGTATTCCCAATGCTCTACAATCCTATTAGAACTGGACCGGCTTAAAGTAGATTCCAAGCCATTAAAATCATCCATAGTATCGCCGGCTGTCAAGCTCGAAAACTGTGGTACCGAGAGCTAGTGACTCGACCATCAGGCCCAATAATAAGATTAGAACTATTAAAAAATAATAGATTATCATTGCCACAAAAGCCTCTTCTTTGGGCACGAAGATGTGGTTAAAGACTGTGAACCTCTTAAATACCGCTCTTGCAGAAGATAAGGGTTTCACACTGTCTTCCTACAGTGCAGTGCATCTTATATAATCTTTATATATATAATTCTTCTGTGCATGTGTTTGTCACTGAACTCCTCCTAAACGACTTGACGGATTTCGCTGAAATTTTTATGTGTGTTTTATAAAGCGGGAGAACGTTTTTATGCTATCCCCTTTGTTTTCGCCACTAGATGGTGTTGCAGTATACCAACTTCTATACTGTTCATCCAATTGCTATGAAAATTGGTAATAATAGGTATTCAATTATGGGGAATATGTTTGTGCTATCCACTTTGTTGTTGCTTGCCACCAGAGGGTGCTGCAGCATTTCATCTTATGTACCGTTAAAACAATATTCATAAAAATTAGTATGCATATATATTGGAACATGCAGAATATATTCGCGATAGGTAATTTTCTAAAATGCATTTTTTTTTGGCAGCACAACGTATACCGAGTTTTGATAGTACTGAATATAAATCTTCTACATATCTGTAGTAGCAATGGTCAATGACTTCAGATCAAGTGCTTTGACATTAGAATCATCGCAATCTAACGATGAATTCGCGCCAAACTTAATTGTAAAACTTATTTGCTCCGTTGAATAATTTAGTTGACGAAAAATATTCTCAAAACAGAAGTGGTTATTAGAAAGTCTTCCCGGAATCTTTACCTGCTTAACTAATGATGCGACAGAGATCATTTGGAAACATCTCGCACTGAAGCGAAGATCTCACGACCGAAACAAGAAAAAAAAGGCAGCACTTTTTTTCAACAAAACACTTCGACTGATAAAAGTTTCTTATGTTCCCAAGAGATCTGTGATTTGCAGGAGCGATAACGACACCTTTTCGCTGCCAACCGACACGGAGCAGTGACTGTGTTCTTCCGCGTCGTCAACATGGGTACCAACTGAAGAATCTCGATGTTCACATCTCAGAACAACACGATCTCGCAATAAAATAAAAGAAAATCGTCTGCGTGACTTTCAATTTAAGTTTGGAATGGATAATTGGTTTTATTATTCAAATAAAACTATATTTTTTTTTTCCCTTCTGTTTTATCGACTGTAACAGAAATCGTCATGACTGGAGTTGTAATGGGCAATGAATATTCCGAAGTGATTTCGAAAATTTCATTTTTTTAAACCAAAGGAACTAAAAAGTACAATTAAGGCTTTTATATTGAAACCAGCAGAATCCGGTATACGTTGTCCTGCCAAAAAAGCACCATATGGTGGCAAGTAACAATAAAGTGGATAGCGCGAACCTATTTTCCATACTCGAATACATATTATTACCGATTTTCATAGCGATTGGTTGAACGGTATAAAAATTGATATACTGCAGCACCATCTGGTGGCTACTTACAACAAAAGGGGATAGCATAAAAACATTCTACATGTCTTGTCAAACACACACACAAAATTTTAGCAAAATCGGCCCAGCTGCTTAGGAGGAGTTCAGTGACAAACACACGTATAGAAAAACTATATCAATTGCAGCCTCACCTACCGAGTCTAAATGTGAATCTAAACCATCCAGGGACCCTCTCAAACACACACAAAAAATTTCATCAAAATCGGTCCAATCGTTTTAGGAGGAGTTCAGTAACAAACACATGTGCAGAAGAATTATATATAAAGTCCAGAATTGAAACATTTGGCAGAATGTTTGTCTGTTTTCGGAAGTTGTAATTTTAAGTTTCAAAAACAATCCCCGAATCCCAGCTGGATTCAGTCTTGAGAAGGAACATTTTGAGCCTTGCACATCAAATCTGTTTGCTACAGTTTAGATGGAAATCGAAATGCATATAGTTTAATTCGGGTAGCAGAATTTCCACTCAAACTACAACAAATAGATTTGGTGTTCGCTGCTCAAAGGTTTCGCATATTAAAGTGGGCTTGGCTAAAAGAGGAAATTCGAGAGTCTTATGTAAACGGGAGACATGAAATGAAGTAACTAACTAACTAACTCTCTGGCACTACAGCCACGGTGGACCAAGGTGGTGGTGCCTACCGAAAGATTCCGAGACAAGATATGTTTCTTTTTACGAGGTGGATTTGTCAGCCTTACTCCCAACGCTCTACAGTCACATTAGACAGCTATCAACTGTTTAAAGTGAATTCCGAACCACTACAAAAATCCATGACATCCATCGGGACTCGAACCCGAGATCTGTGGCACCGAGAGCCGGGGAAATGAAATAGTAAATAATTAAAAGCACTTTCTGGAAGACTAAATTAATAATTAGGACAATGTGAACGACAGTGGTATTTATTGTTGCAGTTAAAACTATGATTATTACCGATGATTATGATCTCCTTCCAGTTTCCAACTGCTGATTTTTATTATTATTTTTTTGAATTCGTACAATTTTTCAATTATTTTTACTATTATGCAATCGATAAGCAGCACCTTGTACGAAAAATGCATACAAGTTGGCAACTACAATTGTGAAATGGTTAACTGATTCGATAAGTTCATTATTGATGCTTCCTTTTTCGGTAAATGTTAAATTTTCAGTGGAATATGTGGTTGTTTTTACTAGTAGCTGATTTAAAACTTAAAAAAAAATTTTTCTAATGCAGCTGGCAAACACTTAGACAGCTTGGTTTTGGATGCCTTAAGGCAAGCGCTGCACCGATGTTACTCACTTTGCATTACCCAGGAGGTGCGTGTAACTTGAAGATAAGCCACGGACGCGGAGTAACAATGCCCCCGCAACGCTCATATAAGACCGGGACCTACGGTTTAAAGTGGATTCCGAACCACTACAAACATCCATGGCACCGCCGGGACTCGAACCTGAAACCTGTGGTACCGAGCGCCAGGGCGCTAGCCACTCGGCCATTCAGGCCTTAATTTTAAAGATACAAAGGGAAAAAAAGTATAGAAATCTAATGTACAATCTAGAGATTTGATTGTCCAAATATTGAATTTTGATCCTCTTTGAGCCCCATTATTGTCCCAAATCAATTATAAAAAAAAAGATATTTTGAAGGTAAATAAATATAAGGATAGTTTAGTTACGCCACTGCTTATACGGTAAGAAATCAACTAATTAATGTATATGGTATGAAACGAATTAAATGCATATGTTAAGGTACATGTGTACATAAAAATGTTTTTTTTTGTTTGTTTTTTTTAATTACAAAAAAGTTATTTTGTTGCAATTTTCTGGTTCTGGGATTATGTCAATTGACCTTGTCAGTTGGGTAATAAAGAAGGAAAAAAGATTAGAGCGACACGTGTTACGGAACGAATCATAATTAAGATTCGAAAAGCGAGGTCCACACTTGACCCAAGGCCAAGACCTCACGAGAGATCCGCTTGACTTCTGGTTGTAAACAGACCTCGCAATTAAAAACCAAAAGACGTCGTTATTATGCAAGTGATACGTGCATTTATAATATGTATTCTTTTTAACAGCCATTCTTCACTGGAACTGATACAACTCTGGTAAATACAATTTCAAACAATTATTGTATAAAATCGTTTATAAAATTATCATATTATCTTTATAAAAATTATCGGGCTTTTCTTTTCTTTTTTTTTTTTACAATTTCAAATAATTATCGTATAAAAATCACATTGAAATTTTTTGTCTGGGAGGTAAAGTTTCTTTTCAGACTTTTTGTTCCCTTTCTGATTGCTTATGATCATATACATATAATTTTCAATATTTTTTCAAAATAAGACGAAGATAAAAATAGTGGTGTTCCGTTAAGTCATAAGATAAACAAGTAATATAAAAAAAATAATTTAAGTCAATTCCTACTTTTTGTTTTCACTATATTGCAGAAAGTCCTTTATAAATAATTTTCATTCATTTTTTAAAATTTATCTGGCGCCATCTATTGGTAGATATATGCAACTTAAATCTAAAAAAAACCCTTAAAAATTTAATTAATGAATTAATACTTGAAAAAACTGTATCAACATCAAGTGTCACCCACTACAAGTTAAAAAAATGTATCTGAACTTGAGTGGATGAATAAAAAGTATTTTATGAACGATTGAAAATTTGAACAAGATATATATAGAGAAGTGTGAGCTAATAGAAGGAATTGAAAAATAAATAAACCAATAGCTCCTGATAGAAATTTTTTAAAAAGTTAACCAATAAGAATAATTAAAAAACCGTCCAGGGCACTGAAAACCCCGTTGTTCAAAATAATTTTCTATAATTTTGCTTGTAAAAATTATACTGAAAGAAAATGTATTTTTTAAGAAAAAGCGATCTTTTAACTATTATTCTCTTTCTCAGTTTTTATGAATTTTCTTTCATTAGATGGAGATCAAAAGTGACGCACGTGACACCCACATCAGCTAAAAAAGGAAATGCTGATTCTAAATCAGCTCCGCACCTTGACGCATCCCTCGGACACCTTGTGACGCACGCGATCGGGTTCCTACCCGATCATTTTTATCGCTTTTATCTTGATTCCAGATAAAAGCAGTTCATTTGCGCTGACTTAACCAGAGTCGCCTGCCTCTGTTATTTCCGATTTCTATAAACTTGCCTACAGAACGAAAATTCTAATGATAATGAAAAGCAATGGCAACGCAATTTTCGTGCAGCGCCAAGTCGTATAGTTTGTTCCTGGATTCCAGTGTCAGAATGTAATGGTTCTCAAAGAATTGAGTTCGATAGCTTCAATCATCATCATCATCGGCTCAACAGCCCAGTGTGGGCCAAGGCCGTCTACTTGCTGGTAGATTTCGAGACGAGAGATGTTTTTCTTTTTTACGGGGTAGGGGTTGTCAGCTCTACGCCCAACAGTCATAGGAGACCGGGACCTACGGCTTAAAGTGGATTCCGAACCACTACACACATCCATGGCACTGCAGGGACTCAGAACCTGGAACCTGTGGTACCGAGCGCCAGAGAGCTAGCCACTCGGCCATTCAGGCCCCGATAACTTCAATAAATAATAAAAATAACCATCATGAATAAAAAAAAATCAACAACCATTCACATTAAAATTTAAAAAAAATTTTCGTTTCTTTTTTTTCGATACTCATTTTGCCTAGTGGGAGTTTCCGAGTTTTCTCCCATTTGAAACACAAATGCGTGACAATTGCCTCAAAAAAGTTCTCCAGGAAGGCAATGTCAGAGCCTGTTCGTGCTATGCATCAATAGAATATAAGGCTCACATATACACACACAAATCCCTCTAATGAACAGTAAAACCACAATAAATGGAAAAATAACAATTATTTAAAAAAAAAAAAAAGGGAACAATCAAAAAGCATGAACGTTATAAAATAAAAACTTTAAATAACATCAAATAAGAGGAAAAATTAACAGAAAATAATATGGGAGAACTTTTAATTATTACGGATTTTAAACTTACTTTCGAATAATTTAAGGTAAGGAATTTTACAATCCAGTAAAATGGACCAGTTATAACCATAAATAATATTATTCTGAATATCTTGAGTTAAAAATAATCAATTACGATCCCCATTTTGATAAAATGAAATAAATTCAATAAATTTATTATGAATATTAAATAACGAACGGGCCTGAATGGCCGAGTGTCTAGCGCTCCGGCGCTCTGTGCCACAGGTTTCGAGTTCGAGTCCCGGCGGTGCCATGGATGTTTGTAGTGGTTCGAATCCACATTAAGCCGTAGGTCCCGGCCTCCTATGACTGTAAGAGCGTCACGAAGCAGAAGTCAGACTTCTACCTACGGGTGCTCCATCAAAACAGAAGCTACATCCCTCCTTCCATGAGGGATACAACAACAAATGATGAAATGAATGAAATGAGATAAGACAGAATTTTCCCCTTAATTATAGAAATGGAAAGATAAGAAGTTAGAGTAGAACGGCAAAAGGATATGTTATATTTCATATTGAAGTTTTGCTGAGTTGCAATCATGGCAACTATAAACAACGCGATAATTTTCATTGGAATTCGACAGCATAATTTTACAGCAAAATAATACAGTCATCAACCATGTAACCCTATACAGAACAATCACAAGAGAGCATTAGGGAACGGAATGTAGTGTTGTAAAATGATAATATAAATAGATTTAGTGTATTTCAAATGACAAATAAATGATAAAAACTAACAAATTTCTTGGATATGGAAAGTAGAAAAATAAAAGAAATGGCTATAAAAACAAGTCGTTTCATACCCAAATTGGAGATATCCAGCTTAATACTGATAAGATCTTTGCCCAATTGTGATTAAATTTATTTGAATTTGAAGAATTTTACATTTATTTATTCTTAATTTTGATTGTTTCAATGCACTTCGTTCATTCTTGGTCTAGGAAAATCGTTTGCTTTTACCGACAGTGCATTAAATAAAATATTCATTTTTTAATGAATGTTAATAGAAATATAACAGAAATTGGCTGGCTTAAAACAATGAATTGTGTAAATAATATGATTAAAATAAATATTTAGAACATATTGAAGCAGACACTAAAAGTAAGATAATTAAAATCTGGTATAACATTGAATATTTTTTTTACTCTTCATAAATATAATGCATTTCTGAACGTATCTTATATATGAATAACGCAATTGGAAATTGATGCATTTCTGAACATATCCTATATGAAGAATGCAAATGTAAATGTAATGCATCTCTGAACATATCTAATAGATAAAGAATGCAATTGTAAATATAATGCATTTCTGAACATATCCAATAGATGAAGAATGTAATTGTAAATATACATGGACATATAGAAAAATTAAGTAAAACATATTTTACGTATAGTATTTGAAAACGATATTTTCTATTGCATTGTTGGTTGAATCGACGTAAATAAAAATTAAATTTAAAAAAGCTTAAGAATAGTACAAAGTACACTTTTAGTTTTGACTGAATTTTTGACAGTAATTTTAAATTTATTGTTGTTCTTGAATATCAGATAAGTACAAAAATATGCATGTCTTTAATTATTTATTAAATAATACGATGAAATGTTTTAATGTAATTAATAGAAAATTAATTATTGATAAAAACTTTTTTTTTTTTTAAATATATGTAGAAGTCGTAAAGTTTTCCTTATTTTGATTCTAGTGACAATTACAATGACAGCATCATTTTCAATGTAGATCAAATTTCAAAATCAACATCTTTCAAATAATTAAATTATGAACACATTCAGCACTTATTAATGCCTTATTTGTGTACTTAGCCGATGAATAGGGCCATCTAGTGGAGGAGTTTAGAAACATATATTCCTTTCTTCTATTCGCTGAATACAAAGCATAATATAATAATTATGCTAACTTTTTTTTTTTATTTATTTCTGAATTTTTTATTATTTAAAATTTTTTGCAGAACAAATGTTCAAAGAAATACTGCAAACCTTTTATTTCTAATTTTCGATGTATTTCAAAATTATATTATATCCAAGTGAAGAAAGACTGAATATCGTGAAAGAAATAATAATTTAAAATGAATAATGAATTTAAATTATTTAAACATAATTTTTATAATAAATGTTTTCTCATGCTTTTCAAATCAAATTATTATATTTAAAAAAAAACTAAAACATTTATTTTCCGCTTCATGCTTCTGATAAACTTAATTGAAAATTTGAATGCTTTTCTCTGAATTCATTATAACTCCTCTAGTATGTAATTAAATATCACATTTAAAAAAAATTATATGTATATATATTTATGTTTATTTATTATTTAGTTCTTAGCTTATAACTAATTTTCATTTTATTTTCAATTTGAATTTCTTTTATTCTTATAACTGTAATTATCCAAATTATTCATTCGTTAAATTCTCCTATTATCATTTTTAATTATTTATTTTTTTCGTAAGGTACTCTGTTTGAATTGATTAAATTCAAAATTTAAAAAATACTTTAAAATTAAGAATAAAACTAACATTAAAATTCACTTTTAAACTTTTAAAATTAATTTTAACGTTTAAATTAAGAGCAAAATAACTTTTGATTGTATTTCTAAAGTTGTAGCATGATATCATTTATTATTCCATCTATTCTAAAAATATTTAAGTTATTTTGTAAAAATTTTTAGTACCTTCAAAAATTTAATGTCTAGGAAAAGGAACTTTCTTCTGAATTTCATACAATATTAATCATGTATAAATGAATAAACTTTATATGAGAATGTCATAGTCTGAAAAATTTGAAAAAAAAAAAAAAAAAAAATCGAAATCCTCTTTTTTAAAAAAGTACCGAAAAATTTACCTCAATTTTAATTTCATTAACTTTTATTTCGTGGTGCCATCTCTTGGATAAACTACTAAATAAAAATTTACTAGGTGACAAGAAATGAAAAAATATATATATGGTATAATTTTCTGTTTTTAAATATTTATTTCATTTCCAAAATGATTTTGAGCCTTTAATTTTGTTGATTTTTTATAAAACCCAAAATTAATATTGAAATCCATTTAACACGATGAACAAAATGTTAAAAATGTATGCTCTGAAAAATACTTGACTAGTTGGAAAAAATGTTGAATGAATGCCTAAAAATTTGATCAGGTGAAAATATGCTGTAAAATGGAATACTATTTGTGTAATTAATAAGTAATTTTAAATAACTGTTTTATTATTAAATGAAATAATTTCTTTTTTATTCATTTCCATTCAGTTATTGAATTTTTATGTTTCAGGAAAGTAAAGATTGGAAATAAATTTCTTATATGAGATACATTTATTATTCTTACATGCAATTTTTTAATTGTTTTTTTTAAATAAAATCAATTTATTTCTATCTTCGAGAATGCTTATCAATTCTCGTTTTTCTCGAAAAATGTTTTTTCTATATTAAAGAAGTTTTAATTTTATTTTAGAGAAATTTTTTTAATTCTTACAAAAGTACATTGAATTTAAATGTGCAGTTCTATCTTTTTCTGGCTTTTTCAATATTTTGTAGTGTGACAGAATTCTTTAATTATAATAAAAAGCGGAAATAAGTTTTTAATTTCTTTGTTTGGCAACATTAATACATTTGATCTTATGATGTGATTTATTTATTTACATTTTGTAAATATAGGTGGAGTTTTAATCAAAATGAATTGATACGTCAAGATTTATATACAAATGGTATTTCCTTTCATTTTTATTTTTAACGATTCGATAAGATAATAATTTTATTGGAATTTATTCTTCTTTTCTTTTTGAATGACGCATTTAATGATGTAGGGGAAGGGAGGAAAGATGACATTTCTAAAATAATTGTTGATTAATTTAATTTCAAACTGAAATAAAACGAATGTATATGTTCGCTTTCATTTCTATTGTCTTTTCATTTGTTAACTAAAACGATTATTTTTATATACATTTATGACAACAGATAGAAAATTAATGCATCCGTTGTCATGACTCACTGTATAACTGTTATTCGTTGAATTTTTATTGTTAATCTTGCTTCATCGTTGTTCCATGCATGTATAAAATTTTTGTTTAAAATATAAAAACAGTCAAAACAATGTACGTCAAAATAAGTCTACTGTTAGACTATGTACTGACTTAATAAATCAACTGATAGTTAGTGTCTTAATAAGCATAAATAGCATGTTAAGATTTTTACCGAAAAGAATTTAATTTCGAAAAATTCACTAAATGTATGGCATTTATGATTTAATCGAATAATTGTGAAAATGTCTGTGTGTATGTGAAATGAGATACTGTTGACTAATTTAAGTTTTTGAAGATATATTAATATAATACTAATCAATAATGAATTTATTTTATACTAAATATCTTTTTATTATATGCTAAATGAAAATTATTAATTCTACTTATTTAAAACACAAGAACTTTTTACTACTGTATAAAATATATATATGTAACAATATTAAATGTATTTGTAATTAACTTACATTTATGAACTCTCAAATTTCATTTAACTCTCACTCATTTGGTTTTCTATAAAAAGTAGCAGTTTAGCAAGGTTAATTTTTATATTATTTATATATAATTTATTTTTGTTACATGGCTACTTGTTTTAAGAAAGCATGGGAAAGTAGTTTATTGTGGGCCAATTTAATAAAATAAACATCCTTTAAAAAAATGCAGTAATCCCAGTAATACGGTTTCCTGCAATTTTATGAGTCTTGAGTTGCTTCTGGGACATCTGGATGCAGCCTTTGACTTTAAGAAGTAATAGACAGCATTCATAAATAGTTGTTCTATATTTCTTAAAAACCAAATAGTTCTTAAAATGTTATAGCACTTGTTTCAACATGAAAACCATTCTGCTTGTGATTTAAATATTTTCAAAAGTTATATTCTAGTAAACTGTGGCTTTCAACAAAATTTTGCTTATATCAATGTCCTTTGAAATTGACAAATGGGTATCTTCAATTAGTATAACAATTGTAGCTTTTAGTAATTATAATTTTAGCAAAACTAATCTAAAAATAGATATAGGGTTCATACAGGTGGTGCTCTGGTTGAGAGTAAAATATATTAAGAATTGAAATCTCCTTCAAAAGATTATTAATTTCATAAAACTTGTATGATGTTATATAACCAAATCTTATTAAGTAAATATTTTCATGGCATGACACAAAGTGTTAATGAAAGTTTCAGTAGCGTTTTAAGGCCAGTAATGGGGTAAAATTATTCTGTACAAATGCAAACATTACAATTAAGTTCATACTTCTTGATAAAGTATAATGATGATTTTTGTGGCTTTTTTCAAAGGAATAACAGAATAATGTTGATGCTTCAACGGTTAAAAGTTTGTTGCCTTTGATAGAGAATGCATAGATTCTTCAAAACAACAAGAGTGTTTTTAACAACTAAGAAAAAAATTATTAAATTCCTTTAGTAAAACACAAATGATTTATTTTAATACATTTTCTGAAAAATTGAATTTTTACTATAAACTGTATATGTAAAACATAATATCTGAAAAAAAAATTATTGACATATCTTTCAGAACTTTTAAGGAGATACGTTTTGTAATGTTTTAAAGGTAACATATTCCAGATTTAGCAATAACATGAATATTTTTCTGTATAAGTGTAACTGTATTCATGGCATTGTGGCAGCTAATTTTACAAAATTGTACATTAAAAATTGTTCTATAAGCTGTAGCTTTTATATATTTTTTAAATATCATTTAATTTATTATATGTTGCCTTCTTCTTTGTCATAAAAATATTGCATAAAAGAGATATTTGAATTCTTTCAATATAATTTTATTTTTTTTTAGTGTTTTTAAATTTAGCTGTTAGTTTCATTAAATTTCATTTATCGGAATATCTAATTAAAAAATTATTGATTTTTTTTTAAAAGTATTTTTATCAAAAATATGTACTAAATGAATTACAAATTAGTTTTAGCACTTGCACTGCTAAAGACTATGCTGTTTTTAATAAAGAGTACATTGATACTTCAAAATGACGATTTTCTACAATTATAAAAACTAGAAAAAAAAAAAAATTATTGGCACCTAGAAAGAAGAAAAAAAAAAGAGGATATAATTTTTTAAAAGAGAGTGTTCTTATCATTATGGTTGTTTTACAGTGAGTTAAACTATAAAGCGAAGTCATTGATGTACTGAAAGCATACATCATCCTAAACATGTGAGCAATTCAGCAAGCTGTGCAGGGCCTCACATTGAATCAAAAAGATTGTTACCAAGAGCACAAGCAGATAAAAAAAACAACACTTTAAGTGGGAGTAAATGTAATCATTAAAATTATATTTCGAACTAAACATACACCATAAATAATAATAGAATGCCATAAATAATGAACATGGGTGGAAATTTTTCATTTCGGCTTATATACTTCTTTAGAACTTAAGTAAATTTTTTGAAGAAAAATTGCAGAAATCAGCTTATATTTGGAAATATATGGTATACCTAAGATGTTGAAAAAAAATAATAATAAATGTAGGAAAATTTGAAGAAAATAATAGTTGTAAGAAAATTTGAAAAAAAAAAAAATAATAATATACAGTTTAAAATTTAGAAAAGGAAAAGCAAATGTAAAATTCCGAGGGATTGGTAGAGATAAGTTTACAAATAATGGAATCCAATTGTAATTTTAAAAATGTGTCTTTTAAGTCTAATGAAAATCAGAACTTAGTGTTTAATGTAACTGTTTGTAATTGTGGATGAGTCTTTGATGAACCTAAACTTCAGTTTGATGTTCTAAAGCTGTTAGTTCATAGATTCAGTTTTGTTTACAATATAACTGGAAAGAATAAAGCTGGATTCACACTGAGAACTGAAACATAACAAAAAAATCTCAATGAATTTTAGATCTTAAAAAAGATGCCAACTCTTTTTTTTTTTTCTTATGATATTTGGCATGGTGAAAATGTTTAACTTTATCGGTTAGATATACGAATATGTGTGAACTTCAAATATTAATATGTTCTAACTAATTTTTTCATTGATGGACTAGTTGTTTAAAATTTTTTGTAAACATCCTATTTCTGTGAGCTTGTAGAGCATAACAAGTAATTAAAATTATATGTATATAAATTTTTTTATTTAAAAGGATTAACAAAAATCACGAATCTCTTATGAAATTAGAATTCTTTTTGGAATCTTATCCTTTTTATGGAAATTAAGTTCAACAATTCTTTTCTATTTAATTCCATCTAATAATATTGAATGTTCCATCTTATAAATGTTAATTATTGATTATTCTTATAATTAAAATTTGCATAAATATTTTGAAGATTCATTGAATACTTTGTGGGGTTTTTTTGGGAGGGGGGAATTCTTGCATTTTTATTTTGGTGCTATGTTAGTAATCATTTACTAATGAGAATTTATTTCTTTGGAATATAAATGACAATGTTGATAAGGTATTGGATAAGTAACAATGTTTTATCCAACACCTTATCAACATTGTTACTTATATTCCAAAGAAATAAATTCTCATTAGTAAATGATTACTAACATAGCACCAAAATAAAAATGCAAGAATTTCTTAAGAAGGAATTAAACATAAATTTAAAAGTAATTTTTAAGCATTAGATATTGAAAAAGTTTTATGTTTATTTTATATAGGTTTTTGGTTTGTAGAAGTCAAACAAATTCAATATGACGGGCGGACTTTTGGAATGAAAAATGATGTTTCTTTCGGAAATGAAATTCATTTCACTTCTGTAATACTTACTTGAATCACGATGGAAAAGGATAAATTTTTAAGGAAACTGGATATCTATTTATCTTTTGATTAGATTATCTTTAGGGTTTAATTTCTTTTTATTTTCCATCGACAAATGTTTTTGAACTACTTCCTAAATCTGTGTTAAAATTTAAATATTTTGGAGTGACTTTTTTAAAAAAAAAAATTTATTATTATTTCATGACTTTTTTTTAAAAAAAAATTTATTATTATTTCATGACTTTTTTTTTATTCTTTTAAATAGAGAATTCAATTAATTTAATTGATTTTTCATAATGTAGTAGCAAAAAATATTCTATAGTAAATTTTTTTTCAGTGTTTTGTTATATTTATATTCTAATATTTGCAGATAATTTGTATTCTATTAAACCTTATATTTGATATAAAAACAAGAACCATGTCATTTTTTTAAATGTATGACATCAGTTAGTGTATATTATGATTTCAAATCTGATATAATAAGGCATAAGAATTTTCTGTGTTTTTATTGGTTGAGCTCATTTTATCAATGTTTAGTTAAAGGACTTCTGTTTATCAGCTATTTTTAAGTGCAGGTGCACTGAGTCCTAAGTCAGTGTTCTTCCATTTGCACTCGGCTTTTATGTAGATAGGTAGTAAAATACTCCGTTGTGTAGTTTGAGAACTTTCATCTCCTAAAAGGTAATTAGAACTTTAAAATTTTTAATTTATTTGAAATCATTTATGGGTTTTCAGAATTTTCTTCAATTTTTACTGTTATTGAGTTAAAATTTTCTGAATTTTTAAAAATGAGTATAATATGTGAAAAAATATAAATGTTATTTATCAGCTAGTCTTATTATTTTACTGATGAAAAACCATAAAATTTCTATAATATATTGTATTTGATTAAGTAGATAGTTATTTTTAATATTTTAGTTTCATTTATATTAATAAATTCTTTAATTATAAAGCAGTGTCTATATTTTCTATATTTCCTATTTCCTATCTGTCCTCCTATATTGATTTATTATGAAATTTACATTTATATATAAATATCTTAATTCTTCATAGTATAAATTTAAAAGTTGATATTTTCTTAATAACATTCTCAATTTTAGATTGATTTTTTTACAGTATTTTATTTTTTAAAATTATAACATGATTTCTTGAAATTTTAGTTTTTATATAAATTTTTATTTATAGAATATAGTATTTTTATTTAGAATTTATAGCTCTTATAAGTATGTTGATGTCATGATTTCAAAATAACTAGATACATAAAAACAAATTAGTTTCTCTATCTTATCCATATTTTCTAAGATTATCATTTTAAATTTAAATTTCTATGATTTTCTTTTACAATGCATCCTACATTAGTTGAAACCACTTATTTGTAAAAATTGCACTTGTACTATATGATATAAAAATCAAATAAGGTTTTGAAAAACTATTAATCGATTTTTTACATTTGAGAAATTCGAGAATTTGTCATTGTATGAGTTTCGTCTATTTTGCCTTTATTATGTGTTCAAAATAATGCATATAAATTTTTCAGCATTTCATGCAACAAATTATGATTCATTTTTTTGTATTAAAGTATATATAATTTAGTGGTTAATTATAATGTGAGCAATTTCTCATTAATTTCAAATAGCTTAGAATTGTTATTTTGTTGCTTACTTGTCTATTAGATTACATCATACATGCAACTAACTTTCCCAATATATGCCATATATTTCTGTGTATAAAGCAGGAATTTGTAGAACGGTTTCTAAAGTTAAATTACAGAAATTAACTTATACACTGATTCACTAATCTCACTAAAAAAAATACTTTTCCATCAGCCAGCCGCAAGTGATCTATAGCTAAATATCGTTAAATATGGCACATAAAAAAATACCATTAAATATGGCACATTTCTTTAATTTATATTTCTTAAAATTGTGAAAAAATTTTTTTTGTATGAAATGAATTATTTTATTTTATTCTAAAGAAGATCAATTAAAATGTGGATTATTTTATATGTTGTATTTTTTTTTTAAAGGATTTTTTTTACTTTAAAAAATTATTGTTCAATTAATTTTTATCATCATTTTGCTGAGGTATTTTAGATAGCCATAAAAGAAATTATATTTTACTCTAATTGTTGTACTATGAATATTTTGTGAAAAAAATTTGAGGTAAATTTTATTCAATATAACACTATATAAATACGTGATTATTACAAATTACTGATAACTATAGTATGTTAGAAAAGATTACTCAAAGATTGTATCAGCCCTTGTATGATTAGAAGTCAAAGAAGCAAATGTCATATGATTCCATATCAGTTGGAATTACATTAATCAGATGAGTAGTTGTTTAATAAATTGCATATAAATTGTTTTCATGCTCTGTGTGTATACTTTCATGCTTTTTTTTTTTTTTTTTTTTTGGTTAATGACAAACATACATAATTAATAAAAATTATTTGTTGCATTCTCTATGTATAGACTATACTATTATTTCAAGATTTCCATGTGAATAGAAAATTGTTAGCATTATTTAAATGTTTTATAACACATGTGGGTGTTCTTATCTTTTTTTAATGCAAGTTATATCTATTTTATTCACTCATTCATTTTATTGAAGGTTAGAAGTACATGCATATGTGTGTGTAATTGGGAGATTAGATGTTTTAGTTGCGTAGAGTAAGAGAATGTGGCAATTTAAAAATTTTTTTTTTTTTTTTTTTGAAAAACATACATTGCATGATATAAAATAGGAGTATAGTTTTAACTTATTTTTATTGTCTCATAGTTTTTCTCACTATATAAATTTATATCGGGTGGATTACTTTATTTTATTCTTAAAAATGCTTATGATAGTGCCTAATTGAATATTTATTTAAGCATGAAAAAGTTAAAGTGAGAAAAAAAACTATTTCTTACTTTAAAAAAAAAAAAAATTTTTTTTTTTCTGTTATCTATAATGTTAGTGAATCAATTTATTTTTATATGAGTTTTATGTTCTTATGACATTCAACCTCAATTATTTTTAAATGTTTAGTTTATTTTTTTTATTGACATTGAATAAAATTTTCTAAATATTAAATTCATGTTAATGAAAAACACTTTTTTTTAAAATGTTTAATAATTTTTATTGATATTGAATAAAACTTTCTAAATATTAAACTCATATTAATCAAACATCATTTTGATTTAAATTGTTTTAATCAAATTTGTGTAGAACTTTAACTACTAAATAGCATTCTTTGTTATTTCTTGTAAAGTAGAACTATTCAAAGAATAAATACTTCAAGAAATTTTGCTTTCTATCAAAAAGAGCATTTAGCTATTGAGTTTCATCAGAATTGCCCAAGAGTTCCTTATCTTAACTGATACAGCTGAGGTCATCGCTTTGCTTTATCTCATAGATTACCTTTCAAACTTCACGTGTTACCAAACTGCAAGAGAAGATGTTTTTTCTACTTGTAATATTAAAAGATCTGAGTTATTTTTATAAATATGCATGAATAATGAAGTTAATTTCAATAATCAAAATGATTAACTTGAGAATACATATTCTGTGTTTAAAAGTTTTTTTTTTCCCCCTTTTTAAAGTAAAGAAAATTAGTTTTTTTTTCTTATTATAGTCAGTTGTTTTTCAGCATATTAGCACATAATTTTTTTTTCTTTCTTATGAACATTATCCAATTTTATATTGTTCAAAATGCTATAGTATTGGTCTGTCATAAATTTGAATTATTTTTATATTATAACAACAACAAAAATATTGTATTGAATCAAGAGTTTAATCCAGAATTTTATTGTTCTAGTTATACATTTTAAAATTGTTTTTAAGTTTAATTATATATATATATATATATATTTACACATGATTTGACAATTTATTTATTTTTAGATTGCATATTTTGGCCAAATATTTGTTTGAATTTGCTCAATAGTTTTGAAATATTCATTTAATTTTATAAAAATTCATGCAAAATTAATTTATTTATTGAAACAATCACTAATATACTTTGTAATAAATTAAATACTATTAAGTTAATAAACATTAAAACCAAACTCTCAATTAGATATCATTATACATTTTTTATATTAACTTACAAAAATTTAATATTTATTTTTCAATTGTATTGATTTAAAAATTATCAATTGAAATTGAAATGAATTTTTTAGAAATTATTTCTGTCAAATTATTTACTGAAATATTTTTTTCTGCAGGTAATTTATCAGAAGAAAATGATGGGGTGTTCTAAGAATTATTCATGGCAATCTCGCTTTTTAACTTTGATTGCAAACATGTCTAGTTCATTTTCATCTCAGCGTTCTACAAATTTAAATCTGATATGCTCCTTTCTGAAGCCAGTTTTTACTATGGTAAGTTATATTTTAGAATGATAATATGTTAGAAAATATTAATTCTATTTCAAAGTACTTTTTAATATTGTACAATAACTATAATATTGGTCTGTCATGAACTTGAATTATTTTTAAATTGTTAAAAAAAAAAAATTGTATTAAATCTAGAGTTTAATCTAAAATTTGATTGTTCTATTATAAATTTTAAAATTAATGTTTTTAAGTTTTTTTTTTTTTTATTTCTCTTGTTTATGTATAAATTTTTATATGATATAAAATACTTATAAAAATATTTTTATATCATTTTTTTGGTTAAGCCTAAAAATGTTTTTTACATCTTTCCATTATTTTATGTTGTAAATTAGACAAAACATTTACAATTATTGATCCTAAATGATTCTATTATTTTTTGCTATCTGAATAAAATATGCAAAAATATGTTTGTACAGAAATATTCAGGTCCTTCTATATGTTTTTCTATTTAATATTTCCATCAAATATTTTTCTTCTTTATTGCAACATGAAAGTCTAATATTAACTTTCTCCTTTTTCTGTCGGAGAATTTATCTAAAAGTTTTTAAGATAAGAGTAGCTGTGTTAATCTGAATGAAGTTGACCTTTATAATCTACCACGTTAGAGTAACTGTTGCCGATGTGTATTAGTCATCAATCTTCCATTTTTTATTTTTATTTTTAAATAGACAGTTATTGAATTGGCAGAAGAAGCTGTCTGGTTCAAAAGTTAAACTGTTAACAAATTTCTGAAGGTGGTTCTCAAAAAGCTTTGTTTTGAAAGTGTTTTAAAAAATTAGTTTTCTATTTTTGTAAAGTAAGCTGTTATTTTAACAACTTCTTTAATATCAAGGAAAATTTATTCATATATTATTAAATGCCAAATTAAGGAAATTATTAACTTTGTTACTAGTAAAACTCAGATCTTCCAGTGAATTTAAACCATTTCTGACTTTTATTTAATATGTAGTTTTAAATTTAGAATGCAATGTTTCACGCTTAAAATTAAAAAAATAACTACAGAAAATAATTTTTACTCTTACAACTTTTTCTTTTTAAAATCTTTTGCTTACAATAGAATGAGGAAAAAATAGATTGTAAATAAAATTGTTGTATGCAATGAATAACTAAGTTTTTATTCTTATTAATGTGTTTTATTTTAGCACATATGAGAGTTCAACAAAGTCACGATGGCTGAGCGATCTCGAAAAAAAGACCAGAAGAAATGTGGTGTTTGTGGAGATCTTGCTTTGGGTAGTAACTTCAATGCTATAACTTGTGAATCATGTAAAGCATTTTTTCGGAGAAATGCTTTAAAAACAAAAGTATGATATTTACCTAAACTATTTTTTACAATTTGATGTTAAAAAAATGGGATATCTGTTAGTAAAATTTAGTAATATTTATTAAGTAATCATAAATACCAATTAGTCAATAAGTATGTATAGAATAGATTAGTTAAATCTGTTAATTTAAAAAAAAAAAAAAAAGAAATAAACAAAAATGTTATGTGTTTTCAGACATTATCCAGAAAAAAAAAAAAAAAGAAATTGAATTAATTTTAGTAACTACTAATTTGTAAACTATGAGAGCTTTTTGGTAACAAAGTAAATCTCCCAATTTTGCCTTTAATTGTAAAAGAAAAGTAGAATTATTATTATTTTATGGGGATCTCTAGAATTAACAGTTCATGTGAATATTTGCTGTGTAGCTTTTTTTCAAAACAGCTCTAAAGAATTATGAAATTGATAATGCAGGGAGAAACTTAAAAGTCCCAAAGAAAAATATAATTGTTTAAATATTAACTAATAGCAGTATATTATATTTTTTTTGTTAAATTATAATAAGTTCTTATATCTTTTCTTGTTATATTGCTTCATTATCTGACATAATCATTTATAATATGCAGATAATGATCTTACCATGTTATGTTGAATTTTTTATTATCTTGCAAAATTCAATGCAACTTAAAGATTTTCAATTTCTTAGAGCATTTCTTATTTTATATTTTTATAATTTTTTGATTCAGAAATGTTGAAATTCATTGTAAAAATTTTTTATTCTAAATATTTATGTATTACAAATTAGTATTTATGTGTTATGCATGTTATTTATATAATAAGTATATTTTTAATATATTCCATGATATAGATTTAATTAACATTCTATAGCTCTAAAAATTGCTAATATTTTTAACTACTTTTAAGTATTTTTTAAGTTAGAATCAATCAATTAAGCTTTTATTAATATTCCAGGAATTTAAATGCCCTTTTGAGAACAATTGTAAAGTGGACATGGTCACACGTCGGTTTTGTCAGAAATGCCGTTTAAAGAAATGCTTTTCCATTGGGATGAAAAGGAATGGATAATGTCAGAAGAAGAAAAGAAGGCAAGCAAAAGAGAAAAAAATTGCTCAGAACCGCAAAAAGCGTAACAGTCAGCAGGCTTCATTATCATCTCCTGAGTTCACTTACATAAAGACTGAGAGTCCTGATGACACTCAGACAGTGTTGAGTCCATTATCCACCATGTCACCACTCACACCACAAACTCCTGGAAGTATTGGCATCACTGCTGATCTTCCTAAAACACGTGTTTTTGCTCATCAACCTTTGACTCCATCAGATTGTGAGTATAGTCCTCCAGCAAAGGTTCCTCACTTAGAAAATACTTCTGACTCAATCATCAATGGAAGATTTGTGGATGAATCATCACAAAGCAGCACGGATGTTACTGATATCAATACTGCAGGTATCAATTCAGATAACAGTCATCTTGAACCTAAAAATGTGGAATGTAAAAGATTATTGAATGCTGATGATACTAGTGCTTCAGAAGATTTGGAAACAAATGAAGATCCAAAAGACATTCTTTTTGTGCCTGAAGCAAATCTGCCTGGAATATCTACAGTCACTTTTGATAGAATTCCACAGTCTGCTTTTACCAAAGCTGTTGAGATCGAATTTACTGAATTACCAATTAGAAACTCGTCTATCAATTCCAAAGAGCTTAATAGTATTGAAAAGCTTAAACTTCAGGAACTTATAAATGCCAATGAGATTCTCAAGATGCCTTTGGTGTGTGGACCCAATGATCCTAGTTTGATTGATGTGATCAACATGACAGATCATGCCATCAGACGACTCATCAAAATGTCCAAGAAGATAAATTCCTTTAAAAACTTGTGTCAGGATGATCAAATAGCACTTTTAAAAGGAGGCTGCACAGAATTGATGATTTTGAGATCTGTCATGTCTTATGATCCTGAAAAGGAATGTTGGCGAGGACCTCAAGGTCCAAAGATTATGTCCATCAAGGTGGATGTTTTAAAAGAAGCTAAAGGAAATTTATATGAAGAGCACAAAAGATTTTTAACATCATTCCATCCACAGTGGAGAGCTGATGAAAATATAATGCTCATACTTAGTGGTATTGCACTGTTCACTCCTGAACGTCCCAATACAGTTCATAAAGATGCCATAAAACTAGAACAAGATACTTATTATTATCTTCTGAGACGTTATTTGGATTTCAAATATGGCCCATGTGAGGCAAAGACAATCTATTTGAAATTGATTCAAAAATACAAGAGCTTCACATTCTAAATGAAAACCATGTCCGTGTCTATTTGGATGTTAATCCCAAAGAAGTTGAACCTTTATTGATTGAAATTTTGATTTAAAAAATTAATTATTTTACATTAATGATCTCTTTTGTTGTTTGAGGATAGTTATATTTTACTTTCATTGATGAACAAAAAACATTCATTTTGCATTAATATATTTAGTAATTAATTGTGAATAAGTGACAATGTGCAAGAAAATTATTTATAATTTATAAAAAAAATGTTTTCAGATTTTTAATGTATATATTTTTTTAACTTTAATAACACAAATAATTTTTTTGGAATTAGTGATTCAAAAGCAAATTTTGTAGTTACTACCAAATGTTTATATTTTTGTTAATGGTTAAAAAAAAAAGAAGCATTAATTTTAATCATATTTATTTTTAAAATATTGATTTTTATGCTGCAGATGAAAATATAATTATGTGAATTCCAATAATGAATTATATATTAATAAATACACTATAGATTCACATACATGAATCAAGTGGCATGAATCTATACAAATGTATAGAATTCGAATCTATACAAATGTATAGAATTCATGTCAGATTCTGTACAAAATTATTTATCAAGTTTTAAAATTATGTAAGTGAATTACTTTCATTTTTTTTAAATGGATTCACACTTCTCTGTTTAGTTCATGAATTTCTTAATGAAGAAATAGAATTATGAACCTAATTTCTTTATTAGTGTTGATGTTTTTAATTTAATCATCATGATAAGATGTTAAATTGGTTATTATTTTGTTTTAGTGCAAAACTTAATTTTTACTTTTAGGTTTTAGTATTAAAAAGTTTTGCTGTATATTACTGCTTTCTCTAAGTTTATATTTGATATTTAGAAACTCTTGAATGTTGTAATTATAACAAATATATTTATCATAAAATTTGTTATTTGTTTTACATAAATTTTAATATTCATACTAGTCATTTGTAAAATCTGTCATTCATGTAAAGTACAAAATCATGCTTTGTTGAAAGCTAACATTAAAATAATATGCTATTTTTGTATGATGTTTCACTATATAGTATTTTAAAAATGAAGATAATATAGGTATATATTATTTTTAATATTAATAATTTAATGATGTTATCATGTTACTAAAGAATATCTAATGTAAAATTATTAATTAGAAAGTCCCATCTCATCAATTTAAATGAAATTTGCTGAGTCCTGTTTGTTTTTTATATTTTGAATTTTTATTTTCATTTTATAGTATGCTTATAATACTAACATAGACTGCTTTGCTTTGAAACTTTAATTTTTAATGTTTGAAAAAGATATAAATGAAATACAGTTAGCAATTATACCATGAATTGCATATAGTCCAACCAATGATCATGTGGAAAATTTGCAAAAGGCCAAGTTATGTGGATTCAAAAAGACCTGTATCATAGGGGAGAAGTGCCTTTTAGGAGGGATTTTAATTGCAATGAGAAGAATTTTCAATTTTTATTGATTAAGATTTTAGATTACACTATATTAAATTAAAAACTAGATGAAAAAATTGTACACTTTTTTTTTTTCTTTCAAAGCAGCTTTGTACAGCATATGTCTGACTAGCTCTTTTAACAAGTAACGATTTATCCTTTTCCACCAATTAGTGCGATGTTTACCATTCCAATCAATCCATGGTAGGACTTTATCATTCTAGATGATGGTTCATAATTAAAGATCAATGATTTGATTTGATTTGATTTAGGAGTTCTGTCAGCTAAAGTGAGCGGAAAAAAAACTATCCATTATCTTTGTTTTCACTGACGTCTTATTAAATCTGAAATTTTTATATGAAAGTATGCAATGCCTTATAAAATATTATTAGTTATATCTATAATTGCCAAAATGAATAATGGATTGTTCCTATCATCTAACAATTTTTCTAAAAGATAACAACAATAGCATTCACATTTGCAATTTTTTTTTATCTTTAAATTTGCAATATCATTATAATATATTTAGTTATTTAATATGTCTGGAAAAAGTATTTCTATGTCTCGCTTTATTTTTGTAAGTGTTTTTAGGGTAAACAATTTACTTTTATTTCATTTATTTATTTAAAATATTTTTGAAATGGGGTTCAAATGGCACCTGACCTTTATTTTATTTGTAAAAAGTGGTTAATGAAACAATAACCCCAGCTCTAGATATAATTTTTTTTTTTCATGGTGCATTTTGATTTCAAGGTAAAAATTTCAGACTTAAGGCATGGATTACAAGAATAAAACTAGTACATTATGATTATGATTTTTTAATTTCATATGCAAACTTATCCTAATTTTGTTTATTTTTTTTGTGCTTAATATTTTTAAAACACAATATATCACAAATATTGTTCATATAAAGTTATCATATAAGAAATACATTTTCTTTTTATGTACTTAGGTTGATGAACGTCTATATTTTGTGTATATAAATATATATATATATATAGTTGAGTGTTAATTATCTAAATAACACTAAAGAAGTATATTATCTATGGTTATAAATTAATATTTCACTATGGAATCAAAAAAAAAAAATGTTTAATCAAAATCATTTAAGGAAAAAAAAGACATTGTAATATTGTTTACCTCTTATGTTTCAACTAAAATGATTCACTTTGAACAAATCACAAAAATTAGTTAATGAATCCTTTTATTTAATAATATTAAAACAAATTTAAATTAGCATTAGATAACAAATAAAATTTATTTTATTATACAAATTAATGAAATTACAAATCGCTGTTAGAAATAAAAAAAATTGTTAATTACACTAAAAACTA
>BPLR01004417.1:0-30135 GCA_021605095.1 Caerostris extrusa | reverse complement strand
GCTGCATTAGGTACTTTTATATAATGCATATACCCTGTTCCTGCATGTTTTATTTGTTTTGCTTTTAATGCATGTCATATTTTAAATAACTTTTACTGTAGGGTTCCTTTGAAAGTGCATGAAGCCCAAAATGCTCGAGATGCTTTAGCTAAAGCTCTGTATTCCAGGCTTTTTGATTTCATTGTGCAGTGTATCAACAAAAGTATTCCATTCAGTTCTTCATCATATTACATTGGTGTTTTGGATATTGCAGGTTTTGGTATGTTTAAATGCTTCGTTCATTCACTAATTAAACTTTAATTCACTACTTAGTTCTGTGGTGTAATGCAGTACATCAATAAATTAAAATATTTTTTTTTAATTTTGTAAGCAGCTATAAAACTTTGAGCTATTTTAATTGTAGTTTATAATTTTTTTAATTATATGATACGTTATATACCGTATCACAATTCATTCACAATATTAAATTTACAATGATTACAATTATAATTTATCGTGTTGATGTGTCTGAACCAATACTTAATAAATATTGAGAAAAGCATTAAATGTTTACATATGAAGTAAAGTGTTTTCTTCTGTTTTTAATTCTAAATTAATTACATTATTAATAAATATAATTCACTACTTCAGATGATATAATGTAGACAAAGGACAGTTTTTTAGAAATAGAAAGAAAAAAAACTGATCAAAAGTCAAATAAACATTATAAAAATGTTTTGCTGTCCCTTTTAAGAAACATAAATAGTGAAGTGAAACTTGGTGTGACATACAAGACTTTCATTCAATGTTCATATGACAAAGGTTTAAAAAAATTGTAAAATTTTACTGAAATTATAGACTAATTTGGAACTTAGAAACTTTTATGTGGATATTATAAAGGGTGATTAAGTTAATCAGGAATATCTAAAAGATAATAAATTTTGCATCTAAATTAGATCAGTTTTGACAAATCTCTTAAAAACCAGCCAGTTTTCAAATGTATTTTGAAAACTATTCAAAAATAAGATAATTGACTGCTTGAAACAATTATACCATGAGGAGGTAAGAGCAAAAATTGAGAAGTTTGTAGATGTTAGTGCTGATAACAGGTTTTAGAGCACACTCAAATTATAATTGTTCTACTGTACAAACAGAATAAAAAAATATTTGAGGGTTTTTGCAACCTTTAAAAGGTTGCCTTATTGAAATTTAATTTTATTGCAGAGACAACAAGAATTTTAGAAGATGGAATGATGGCAATGTCATAGTATAGCTTTTCACTAGATTGTGACTGATGTTGAATTAATTTACAATCAAATATGACATTGAAAAATTACTGTGTATAATGTCAGTGAATATATAACAAATTTTATAACTGATATTTTAGAAATAACAAGCTTAGAATACTGGGAGAAAATTTCAAAGACACTTATGGCAGAAGTTAAAAAGGGGTTTGACTGTATGGGTGTTGATACTTGCTAATTTGTGTGACAAAAAAAATTCATTAAATTTAAGAAGGGTTGCTTACAAATAAAAAATAATAATGACCAATGAATCATATCCCATTATTGATAAATACCTTGAAATGGAACTAAAAGTATTCTGCTGTACATTCGACATGCATGAATATTGCTAATTAATTAAGCTTCTGAAATTAAAGTTTGAATATAATGTAGATGAAGGTTTTAGAAGGAGAGCTCAAAAACTGCTGCCTAATAAAAATTAAGCTATGGTCATGACTTGGATGTTATAGCCCAAAAAGTAGAACTTATCTTTCAATTTTCTAGAAAATTGATTTAAAAATTTTTAGCATTTATTAAAACTCTCTGCCGACAAGTGCATAATGGTAAATATTTCAAGCTATCATTCCTAAAGTTGTAGATTCTATCCTCTGTGGTGGGAAAATGTTTTTTTTTCACGTTTTCTTTCATATATATATATATCATACTTTCCTTTTAAAAATATTACCTTTTTAATTTGTTGACTGTTAATTTTCCCAAATACAGACATGTTTTTGAAAATTGTGTATCCGGTCTTTAATTGAATACAAGAAATAGAGGAAGTTTATTTCCGAGTTTGCAAGGGAGGGGGAACACATTATATTCAATATGTCAATTTTTAATTTATGATCAATATTATTAACATAGAATCATATTTAACTAATTGATTTCAATCAATTAGTTAGAATGATTCTATAATTAATTTAAGTTAAATATTTTTGTAAATTTTTATTTATATACGTTAAATATTTAGTTAAATATAATTCTTAATTAATTTAAATGATTTTAAAGTATTATAAGCTGAAAAAATATTGTAAGAGCTATTTTGAGGTCTGTAGCAAAAATAGGTCAATCAGTATGTTTTATGCTATTGTTATTATGTTTATATGTTTCATGCTATTTTATGCTTCAACATTTAATGAATGTTGAGTTATGTGTTAACAGAGATTTTTTTTTATGGGTACATCTACACGAAAATAGGTTTTGTTCATATTTATGATAAATTTTCACTGAAATACAGGCTCATCAATTTTAATTGACATTTTTTTATGTTCCTTAATTTTCTTTCCTATTCCTGTTCTTGTAGTTTTCATTTGTCAGCTCTGTAATTTCTTTTAAGTAAATCAGTCCTAAGAGAATTCTAATTAAGTTTTCTGTACAAATAAATTTTCTGTTCTCATAAAATGTAAATGTAATTGTTTAATATTTTTGTCATGAATATTTCTCCTGAAACACTTGCATATGAAAAACAAAATTAAACTGTCAGTAAAAAGTTAATTTTTAACAGGACTCTTCATTAAGTAATATATAAATAAAAAGTGTTTAAAAGTACATCTCTTATAGAAAATACTTATTTTATGTATGTGATTTTGTTGTGTCATTTATAATGTGTGTACTTAAGAAATTAAAATTAAAAAAAAATGCTGCAGTGACAATTTGCGACCTTTGCAGTGCTCACTGCTTTAACCATTACACCATAAAATTTGTTCTCAGTGCTGTGCTTTAACAATATTAAAACATTTAACTTTTTCAAACTCATATTTTCCTGGAAATTGAGATATGAGTCCTACTACTTCACTTAGCATCTTAGTCATGATCTATATACATAGTATAAATTTCAATCAAATCAATACAGTTTGGGACCTCTGCTTGTGGTAAAATTACAAAACTCATAAAAAGCCTCTTGGGTCTGCTCATAACAACATTGGAGCAATTACACTGCTTTTTAACACAAAAAATTAAACACATTTTTCTAAGATGTACTATGATATCTAAACAACTGAATGCTCCTGTACTGCTTTGAATTCCTCAAGTCTTCCAGAGATCAAGGGAGACAATTATTATTTTTTTGTGCAAAATAAAACAAGTAGAATGGGTTTTATTTTTAAATGAATGAAACCTACTTGATCTGTAACAGTTTGGGCTATTAGTATTTAAAAAAAAATTTTTGTAGAAAATTTAACTTGTTTATAATTTTCTTTTTATGTGTGCTTTGTTTCCTTCCACACAGTATTAAAACTTATAAGAAATTCCTGCCATTCCTCGACCTATTTTTTAGGCAAATTACCCTTCCAATCCATCTTGATTAGCCAAAATTTTTTTTTACCTTGGCCACAACTGGGCCAAGTAAAACCCAAGGATAAAAAATCTTTGCTTTGGTTGACAATAACATACGCTTTGTAAACAAACTGTTAATTTATTTTCACTTTGAAGGAGAAGCAATCACTTTTTGGTTGCTATATTATTTCAGTGTTTTTACTTCATCTTGACAGAAGGAGTAATCAGCTTTATCACTTTGTCAGAAAATTTCTGCTGTTGCACCATTGATGTAATTGTATTCCACTTCTATTAAGAATTTCCGTTAGTTATTCAAAAGTCCTGATAGCTTCAGTTATTGTATCTATGCTGGAAAGGCCATTATCCATATAAAAGTCCTCTTCAAAATAGATGCTAATGTGGAAAATTATCTTTTTCATCTATTGCTAATTGTGTGAGCATAGGTAAAAAGAAGCGCTAATTGTTCTGTATTTAACAGTCGCAAGTATGTATGTTTTAACTAGTTCATTCATTCATTCTCTTCTTAAAAGTGTTGTAATTTCTTTGACTAGGTTAAATGTATATGGCTCTATACATTTTATAACTGGTGAAAACAGATAAATGTGCATACGAAATCTAACCATAATTGAAAATTGGTTGTCTTTTAATCATTATTAAATTGTAAAGAATAAAGAAAATTTTCTTTTGTTGTGTGGGAAAATGTGTTAAACCCTAAATGAAGTTTTGTTTTTAATTTGTCGGGACGGTATACTATATGTTTAAGGGAGGTATATAATAAGTACCCTCAGTTTCTTTATTTTCATTCATGTGACTCATTTTTTCATAACCTAAAAATCTATATATAACAATAGATAGTCAGAATCTTTTATGAAATGTCTCCATAGTGAATTTTTTACTTTCTTAACGCGGTATCTTTGGATTTTCCTAAACATTTAGGATCTTCTTTAAGGGTCATTTTAACTGCATATTTCCCTTTTTTTATCTCTATAAAAATTCTTATAATGCTCTTCACATATCAAGGTTTTAGCCATTAGGAAGAATGCCGGTTTCTATGTTTTCTAACTCTCAGAATTATTTAACTGCTCATAATTGTCTCTAATTAATCCACAATGAATATTCTTATTTGAATCACTAGGAATAATCCCGAAAATAAGGTATCCGAGAAGCACGAATTCTGTAAAACTAAGCGTGATCCAGGAAAATATATTTGTCTTTGCCTCAATGGCTATAAAAAAGCCTCTCCTAGTAATAAAATATCTATTATTGTGGGAATATTAAATTGTTGGTCTGTTAATTCGATATTGCTCAAATCATGCAAATTAATTTTTAATAGTTTACTAGAAATTATAGTAGTAATTCGGGAAACAACTAAGAACTTCAACTCTTTCGTAGCTATTTGGCTTTTTTTTTTTTTTATGTGGCAGAATCTGTGCCTTAATATTTAAAGGCAAATTATTTAACCTGATACCATAAGATTTTTTTTTTCTTTCTTTAAATTAAGTCTTTCAGCACTTTCTCTCTTTATAAAATAAGCCATAAATCCTTGATCTAAGTGCTCTCTTACTTCGTATAAATTTCCTGAATCATATAAATAACATTTAGCTGTGTTCAATAAAATAGTTTTGATTCATTCAAGATATAACTTGTAGCTGCAAATAATTTATTACTGTTTTAAGAAGCACTTTCTTTTTCAGGTATAAACTCTCGATTTGCAGAGGAAAGGGGAATTTTGGAAATGATTTCATTACTTCATTTTTTATATTAGGCAAAAATATATTCCATTTCTCACCACTGGCCTCTTTTACAGGGGTAGTGTAGACTTTTATGATACCTATGTTTACAAAAGCAAGATACTTTTGATTTACAATTAGAAACTGAATAATTAATCTGTATATAACTAAAGCACATAAGGTTTTGTTTTTATAAGATCAATTTTCTTATTCACTGAGATCTTTAATTAATTTGCACAATTAGATATATGGCAGTTTTATTACATAAAAAACAATTTTATTCTAAATGAAAAACTTTTATACAAATTTAGAATTCTTAAAAAATTATTTTACTCCTTGAAAGCTACTTATGCTTTCAAAAATTGGCTTCCACGTAATGAAATATAAATATCACGTTGTTCAGTTAATTTTTCTTTTTTTTTTGGAGAGGAGGGCCAACCATTTGCTTGTCTTATACTAATATGAGATGTGATTTCTTTAGATAAAGTCTAAATTAATATATCGGAAACTATCAATTGTTTTAATGTTTCAAAAATCAGACATCTTTCTTAATTTTAATTAATACTCAAAAATTAGTTGTTAAGTGCACGTGCGATTCATTTAGACACTGAGTTTTCCTAAATTATCCAAGCATGTTTGTGGTGAAGGATCATATTCTCGAAACACAACTGACTTTTATTTTCTCATTGTTAGAAATAATTAATATATATATATAGTTGTGTTGAAGAAGTAAACAGAAAAGTTACATTTTTAGTACTACAAATAAATATCTTATTGCCAGTGATATATATCTAAAAGAATGTTACGATTGCATAAAAAATTTGACATGACACTTGTACTAGAATGTTTCACGTTCCTCTTAAAGTCTTATCTGCAGGTTTTTAAGAAGTTTTTTTCTGTGACTTGTTCTAATTAGAAAGACAATAGAATGTAGCAGACCAACATTAAAATAATTTATAGCATTTAAAAAGTGCATGATATTAAATACTTATCAATAACATTAATGGCCAAATGCATAAGGCAATTTCTAGAAATTCAAATATTTTTAAGTAAGTTAAAACAAATCTTTTTAACATGAACCATTGGCAATAAATATGTTAGGTTTAATATTTGGTAACATACCCCTATGACTTTATGGCAACATCAAATATGTATGTTATGCTAAACATCAATTTCTCCCCATTCTGCCTAGTTAATAACATTTCAAAAGTGTTTGTAAAGGAATGTTTGGATTTTAATTCAATACTGATATTATTTTTTTAGCTTGAAAACAATCCTTAAGTGCCTGTTTGAATTTAGTTATGGATATTATGATTGCTAATCTAATATGTCATTGTTATTGTTCTGTATCCTCTTCATTAAGCTAATCGATGTGTAATATGTTACATTATGCTGAAATTTTTGACTACTCATATAGGTGTCATTAGTTATTATACAAAAAACAGGATCTCAGTAAGTTTACTGCTGAAATAATGGACATCTGGACCGTCACACATAAAAAATTTCAACTTGGTCTTTTCATTCCATCTTTTTTAATGTTCTATGGTTAGAATTCTATATGCTTGGCTTTATACTTCTATTTTTTTCTCTGAATACACCAGTTAAATCAATTATTTAAATGTTAAAAACATTAAACATTTAAAGAAAATTCTTTTTATATACTAGTCAGAAATTTTACTACCATGTTTGTTTGTAAAAAAGAATCTTTCACAATTTTTTGATTTTTATTTTTTGCAAATTAGAATCACAATGAATCTTTCCAGATAATTTCAGTAGTTAGAAGATATGAAAATTAAATATTTAAAAATAAATATATAGATAGTTTTATGAGTATTCCACAATAAAATGTTTGTACTACGTAGAATTCATTTCAACGTTAAATTTTTTTTTTTTTTTTTTTTTTTTTTTTAAAGTAGATCCTCAGCTTCTTTTAAGTTTCTGTGGGATTTTAAATCATGCAATGAGCCTTAAATTTTTTTATCAAATTCTTTTCTCATCAAATATTAATTTGTAACAATGTTTAAAAGATAATATTTTACAATCATTTTTTAAAGATTCATTCATACGAACTTAACTTGTTTTATTATTTCAAGATGAGTTTTATTTTGTAAAATTGATTAGAAAAAATCATTTTTATGAATTTTCATGTGTAATCATAAAAATTATATTACTTTTAAATCATCTAAACAAGTTTGGTCTATTTCTTCTAATGACAGATATAAAATTTTATTTATTTTTAAAAATTAATTTAAAATAAATGTATTTAAGAAGTACCGTATAATTTTGTCAATTATAATTTTTCAAAATAATGCTCTAAATTTTAGCTACCAGAAATATTATTGCAATTTTTGTCTTTTATTTTGTGTGATGTCAATACTGAGATGAACTACTATTTTGCATTCTATAGTATTTGCATGACTTATTTATTAAAAAATTTCAAATATATCAGAATTATATTTCATTCTAATTCCTGTTATGTTCAAAATTGCATTCTTGTTAAATATTTTTATATTTGGTCCATATACAATTTATATTCATTATCTCTAACAATTTTATTTATATCAAATAACATATGCTTTAAATGTTCAGTATGTGAGAATTCCAAGTAATAAATTTTTTTTCTATTTAATTTTTTTTTTTATTAATTTATTTATTTTCCACCTTTTAGAATACTTTCAGGTGAATAGTTTTTGAGCAATTTTGTATTAATTATTGCAATGAAAAGTTGCAGCAGTTCTTCAATGAGCGTATTTTAAAAAGAGGTAAGTACAGAATTGATAAAATATCTTTTATTAATGCTAGTTGGATATGTTTTTTAAATCTATAAATTTTGCAACCTTAATTCAAATAAATTTATGTTAAAATTGCAGTAGTGGACCAATACAATTTGTACAAATTTTTTTCCTCAAAATATAACCTTATTTTTTATTAATTTGTATTTTTCTCCCTCTGTTTAAAATTTCATCTTTCTTCTTTCAATATTTTACTTCTCTCTATTGTCTCAGCATTGTAAATTACTGATCTGCCAAAACATTAAAACCACCTGTACCCTTATGCAGATTAAGTTGTTTTCAAGGTTAATCAAATGAAGGTAGTAATCTTAAAAAGTGATAGATAATTATCTGAGACCATATTTCATTATGTAGTAGTTCAAGTTATTACAATGAAAAAAATTTAAAAAGATTATGGGGGTATTGATTAAAAAGACAAATTATGACTATCTAAAAAAATTTGGAAACTGAGTTTTTTTTTCTCAGCGGTTGATTATATGCTGATAAAGAAGATATGTTTACAAACAGATGAAACATATACATTGGATTGCCATTGATGGCAAAAATCGACAATGCCTTTGTTGGGTTTTTGAGAATGGTAGACATGCTGCATTGCCATTACTAGTAAATTTAATAATAGTGATAAAGTGAGTGTTTTACATACACTTTTGTCTATGTGACTATAGAGCCGTCTTTTCGTTTGTGTGCCTTTACTAACAGTAATTCATCATTATAAATACACGAAATGGGTATGTGTAACATGTAATAGACTATTAAGAAATAAAAAATTATTTTTGGACCAATAAATCTTGTTTTCCTTTACATAATATAAATAAGTTCCTCTGCATGATTATCACTGCTAGCAAAATTTTTAATAACAAGAAATCTTTGTTTTTATATTGAAGTATTGTACATATAACCTATGGAATCTAGTTGAATCCTTCAATTTTCTTATGTGGTCCGTAAAAGAATTTACACTTATTAGATATGTGTATTAACAGACCTGCATTTCTTAGATATTGCCTATGATTGGATTTACACTTACTAGTATGTGATTATTGGTGTATGCAGCAATTTGATAACTATACTATTTTTTATATTTAGACAAATATAAGATTTCTTAATAGATACAATGAACATGGCTTAAAAATATTTTAAATAATTACTCTCAGAAATGTAATGCAAAGTGTAATGTATTTCAATAACAATGCACAGTTATTTTACCATTAAACAAAAATGAATTAAGCGTTATTTTACCATTAAATTAAATACTTAAATCCACTCTGTCTTAAAGTATTTACTTTGTTTATAAACAGCATGTTATATAAACAAAATAAATACTTTAAGACAGAGTGAATTCACTTTTTGTAGTGTTTTATTTGTTTAGGGTCATTTAAAGAAAACAAAAATTACTGTTTAATTTATAAATAATTGTTCACTTTTTTAGCATTAAGTTTCAAACCTTTGAAGCTCAAAAAACAAGACTTCTTAAATTTTATATTTTTGACTTTTAAAAAGTGTTATTTATTTTAAAAATTATGGTGCTGTTATTATGCTTTAATCTATGAATAACAAAAATATCAACAAATAAATTCCACCGTATTTTAAATCCAGAATAGTAATGGTTTCCCTGTGTAATTGCTTCTTATCTAGGATATTTTTCTTGCTACATTGTGGAAGATTATAAATTAATTTTACAAGATCACTATTAATTTTTCAAATACTGTAAAATGCAACATCATTGCTGAAATCTACTTAAGTAAGATAATATAAATATCAATAATTCGGGTATAAAAATTAAATAAAGCAATTTTCAATTGTAGAAAGAATACAAATATGAAGAAATGAAATTTTATGGACTGTACTGCCCTCACGATTTTCCTTATTCCTTTAGTACCTCACCTTTTGAAAATATCTATAAATAGTATATTTACCCTCAAGGGTGATAAAACATATAAATAATGTTATTTTGATGTATCAAGTTATGTTGTCTTCATTGTTTAGTAATCTTTGTTTAATGTCCATGTTTCACTTGCATAAGGAGAAGAGGTCGTATAAGTGTCATATATTCTTAATTTGGTTTTGCGACTGATGAGATTAGATAGTAGAAATTTTTATGAAGTATAAGTAGCTATAAAATCTGTAATTAATTTTTAAAATATCACATATTGTATTATATTCATTTTTTTTCTTTTAATTTTAAAATTTATAATGAAGCATTTATCAAAGTTGAAAACAAAAATGTTATTTATACTTTGAATCATTAAATGCAGCAAATGATTTTCTTTTTCTATTATTTTATTAGCATCATAGTGTAGAATTCGACTGTATGGCATAAATACCATAAAATATTTTTGTATGGCATAAATACCACAAAGGTGTAAAACTTTTGATAAAAATAAAATTGTTACTTTTTAAATTGAAATGTTTTGATTTTTTTTTTTAAATGAAAATTTAAGTTATTTTTACGTGGAGTTTATTTTACTTTAGATTTTTTTTTAATGGAATATGTGTGGTAAATTCTTTTTACCAGGTTCTTATAGGTTTTTCCTCCCGGTTTTCAACCTCTTAAATAAATAATGTGTTATATCATATTATTATGCCATAAGAAAGTTTTTGTAAACTTGTATAGCATTTTTGAATTTACAATATTAATTACTTGTACAAAAACTGAATTGTGTTGGTGCAAGATATGTTAAAAAAAAAAAAAAAACAGTAACCAACCAGGTGGGAATTTTCTATAAATTATTTGGGATGTATTTTTTTTATTCAGTACTAAAAATTATATCCACATGTTATCCCACTCTGAATTATAGGTTGGAAATTATGGTGCATCAAAAAATAAATTATTTTTCTTCCCTGATTACTTGGCTTTCATCTATGTCAAAAATTTTTTAAAACTGTAACAGTTTAACTGCCAATGCTTATATGTGCCATTATTGTTGTCCGATTTTTAAGAGCTTTTCTAAATTTATTTTAGGAGCAAACTCTCTATGAGAAAGAAGGTTTGAATGTACGAAAAATAGATTATGTGGATAACCAAGATTGCATTGGTAAGATATGCCTTATTTTAAAAACCTTGAAGATATTTAATAAAGGAATACATTTAAATAAATAATCACAATAATTGCTTTAAAATTGTATGATGTGATAGTGCATTAATTTCATTACTTTTCTTCTTTCAAATTCACCTTGTTGCTATATTAACTTTTTAGGTTTTCATATTCCTTCCTCTTAAAATTAAATTTTTATTTATGTGTATGTATCCATCCTTATGAAGGCATTTATGTATGTGCAGTCATGTTTATGTTTTATGTATGAAGAAAGGTGTAAATTTAAGTATGTACATAGAGTATGCATAGATAATTTTGTTTATACCCTGATAAGTCTGGTGATGTGTGGGTGCACAATTATTTGTATATATTTACTAATTACTGATAAGCATGGTGTACATAGGTGTGTATATATATATATATATGCATGCTTGAATGTAGGTATATGAATGTATAGCATTGCATGTGTATGTATTCATATGTGTTTGTGTCATGTATAAAGGAAAATATTTATGCACACACATTTACATTAGTACATATACACATTCATATACAGGTCTGTAACAGGGTTAATTGTGCATCAAAAAAATCTCTAACATTTGATGCTACTTGTTCTGCAATAAATATACATAAAATATTCATGATTCACATGATTTCTATTGTCATATGTACATAAATGCAACATATTACCAAACTCAAAGTTTCTTTCAAATTATCTATTGCAATGTAGTTTAAAAGATGGGGTATATAATTTCTTCACTTATAGTTTTCAAAATGTTAAAAATTTTTTATAGAAAATTTAAGGGGTACTCACTATTACCCATGGTATATACATATGTATTTATACCTGTGTGTATCATTATATTAATATATATATCAGTGCACATGTACCAGCAGCAGATTATATGAGGTCTTTTATTTTTTCTCATTAAAATTACATTTTCAGATTAAGCAAATCTGATGTTATTGGCAGAAAATTGCCATATTTGTTATTATATACATCAGCACAAGTAATTTTCTTTTTGCTTTATAATTTAGAATTACTATGTGATTTGCATGTTGTTATATATTTTACAGAACTTTTGGAAAACAAAAGTAATGGAATATTTGATTTACTTGATGAAGAAAGTAAATTACCCAAATCTAGTCATACTCATTTTACCAGTACTGTTCATAGTAGAAATACAAGTCATTTTCGATTGGATGTACCTAGGAAATCAAAGCTGAAATATCATAGGGAAATTCGAGACAGTGAAGGATTTTTAATACGCCATTTTGCTGGAGCAGTCTGCTATGAAACAGTTAGTATATTAATTTTACCTTTTCATTCATATTGCATATTATTTTAATAATGAATTATTGTTAAATATGCTTTTTACATATTTACAAGTAAAGCAAGTAGGCTTTTAAGATGTTTATTATAGGGCGATTTAAATCTCCTCTGTAGGAGTTTTGCTTTTATGATGTTTTGTACTGGCGATAAGCAACAACAATATTCGTCATACTTTTCCTCCCGTCTTCATATTAGTGATGGAGAATTGAATCATTTTAATGATTTGAATAGTTCAAAAAAATTTTTAAAAGATTCATTCAATATCTTAGTACTATCTATTATTCTTTATAAGAACACAGTATAAATAATTTGTTGTTGATGAAATGTTTCTACAATAACTATTTCAAATAAATAAATATTTAAAGTAATTTCAAATTTTATTGATATTTTACATTTATAAATTCTTCACAATCAAACATAATTTTTTCATCTACAACTGATATGTTTTGTCATTTTTTTAATTTATTATATTGTTAAATTACAAATTAGTTGTAGTCAGTGATTTGAAAGATTGGAGCAATTCATTTCACACTTAAATTGAGTTTTATAAATGCATTCTTTTTATATTGAAAAATCTATCATTATGTTATAACTAGAAATAATAAAATTCTTAAAATTAAGAATTGTAAAATATTATTTATTTAAAAACATATTTATGATATTTATCCATTATTTACCTATACAGAATTTTCATTCTCCTTATACATGATATATTTCTTTTGCTATATTTTGTATTTTTCAAATATTGGTTTTATACGATTTAAGATTTAATTTTAAACTTAAAAACACTACTTTGCTTATACAAATAGGAATAACTTGTAGTAAATATATAAGCATTTTTTTTTACTCAATCGAATCTTGTCTATATCATTTCATACCTTTAAATTAATGAATCTTTTATTTCTTACTATAGTACATTTAATGTAAAAATAGCATACAAAAAACTGTATCGAGAAAAAATTTTATGTTTGTATATTTTTAAATTTAATATTCATATTCTTATAAGAAACTCATAAAAAAAATGGTACTTGAATATTTTATATATTAAAAATATTCATTGCTGAGAATTCCAAAGTGTTGGAAGCTGCAAGAAGAATAAAGAAAAATTGTTAGACTTTCAAAATAATACAAAATGTATTATTAAATAAAAAGTTATTTTATTATTTAAACAATAAATTAAAAATAATTGTTAACATTATATTCTTATTATAATTTTCTTCTAGAAATTAATGTATATACAAATTAGTTTCTTGAATTTCCAATGTCATATAAAATGATTGAGTTTAATATTTATACACATCATGTGACTTTATCTCATACAAATCTTATGTTTGCTAAATAGTATAAATCTAATTAGCATATGCCTTGAAATGTAAAGAAGAACTTTTAATGTAAAAATAGCTGCTACAAAACCACTAATAGCTGCTACAAAAATTCAATTGGCCCTGTTATGAAACTGCTCTTGAAAATCATTTTTTGATTGATCATTTTTTAACCCTGAAACTTTTATCTTTTCTGTGACTTTTTACACTTAGTTTCATTGTTTGATAGTAAATTAAATTTATTATATTGAGGGGTTATTTAGGTATATAGGTTAGTTTGAATGATATAATTAAATATTTCATTTATACTTACAAATAAATTACATTATAATTATAAACTCTAAGTTAACACATTCTCATGATATAGATATATGCAGTGTCATTTATGTCAATTCTTTCAATGTATTGGATGTGCTACATATTTGTAACCATATTCATATTTGAAAACAAATTTTTTATAATTTCAAGAAATTGAAAAAAAAAATTTAAATATAACAAATTTTTCAAAAGATCATTTTACTTAGTTATTAAAAATTAAATATTTATTTCAAAAAAAAATTTACATGGAGTTCCAGACAAATTTCTGCAGTCTCTGGCATATATCAAATATATCAGACTGCCAGCCTGTTACAATTTTGTTACATTGGTTATCTGTCGAAATAGTAACCTTAAGTATCCCAAAAAGCCATATAATGAATAATACTGTCTCAGTATTTATCTGTATAATAATTTTTAATATAGAAAATCTTCATGGCTTTCTGCTATGAGCATTTTGTTTACAAAGCTATTAAAAATAATTTTTATTTATTATTCAAATCTCACAAAAGACCTTTTTTTTTTTTTTTTGGGGGGCACATCACTTTTGAGGAATTACATTGGATATCTAACAAGTCTCTCCCATCTATTCACACAAATCGTACCTATGAAATATGCTGAAACCCTAATACATTTATTCCTTCAGTTCGATTTCATAGAAAATTCCATTATTTTTTAATGTTTTGTTAGACCAGATTTGAAATTTTCTTCTCATCTTAATTATAAAACTTCTTGCAGACAATTTTTATGAGATTATCAAAATTTTGGCTTTTGCATTAATAGATTTCTTTTTGTTATTATGATGGAATTTTAAGTGTAGTATTTCATTACATTAGTTCATTTAAATATTAGAATAGGAAAGTATCTAAATTATCAATATCTTATGTAACAATAAAGTTCATATAAAAGTTTTTATGAAACAAAATATAGTTTAAACATAATATTTAGCACAGTTTAACTTATAAGAGGAGGGCAGGACTGGGGAAAATTCAATTTGAGATGAGACTCAGTAGGTTAGTAGCACACCTAAATATATTCTCCTCTCGGAGGCATATCTTTATATGTATATGGGTGTTACAAACCCATTGATCTTTACCTTCATTTTTCATATTTTATAATTATATTTAAACTAACTTTAGTTTTGTTAATTAGGTATCATTCATTGAGAAAAATAATGATGCCTTACATGCATCCCTGGAGAGTGTAATTTTAGAAGCAGAAAACAATTTTGTTCAAAATTTATTTAAAAATGAATCAACTACCCAACAAACAAGAGGAAAACTAAACTTCAACAGCGTTGGAAGTAAATTTAGAAGTCAACTTCAAGAACTAATGGCAAAATTACGAAATACTGGTACCCACTTTGTTCGTTGCATCAAACCAAATTTCAGAATGGTTGATCACTGCTTTGAAGGAAATCAAATTCTTATTCAACTACGATGTTCAGGTAAGTATATTACTATTTATCGTTTATCACATTTTAAAATATTAAAATTATTTAAGATATTTGTTCTCTGTGTTTTAGGCATGGCTTCTGTATTAGAATTAATGCAGCAAGGATATCCATCTCGTGCTCAGTTTTCTGATTTATATGCTATGTACAAAAATTATTTACCTCCTGATTTGGCTCGTTTGGATCCGCGATTATTCTGCAAAGTAAGATACATTTAACATATAAGAAGTTTAAATTAATTTTTTTTTATATCTAATAAAAATTCTTAAATGTGGTACAACTATGCCTTCTATCAATTATAGTTTTCTAAGAATCTATTTGGTGAGAACTAACATAGTGACCTTAAAATTGTGGAATGCTAATTATTTATTACTGGAAGTGAATATGGCCAAAACCAGAAACATCACAATTACCCCCTTCTTTTATTCCTGTCTAATCGGAACTGTATTAATGCATTTCTGAATCAAAGATTTGGCTCTATTTTATTTATGTTATGATTTTTAATAGTTTTACACATAACTTTTGAATCTTCTCATTTAGTGACTCTAAAAAGAATCACTAAATGATAGTATATAATGTTGACACTCTTTTAAATGATACATACTCTAAAAAGAGTGACATCTTTAAAATGTCACTCTTTTAGAGTATGTAACAATTTTTTGTATTAAAATAAACATCTTTAATTTGAGATGATTTTTCGTTAGTTTGATTTGTAAAAGGGGCTGTTGGGATTTGACGTCAAGTGGGCGGGAAGTCACCAAATGTGGTAACCCGAGTTTCTTTGTGATCCTTTATTGATTTATTGTCCTAACAGCGGTCATTTCAATCTGAACCACACAAAACAGGTAATTTAGAGGGAAATGGTGAAGGTCATACAAAGGCATAAAAAACCCAGATCCGATATTAAAAGAATTCCCTGTTTTTTCCTTAAAATTTGGAGAATTTTCTTTGTTTTTATAATAGTCAGCTTTATAAAATCGAGCTATGGTGGTAGGGTTGCAATTTATTTCATTTACTAGTTATTTGGCGTATTGTGACCTAAAAAAATTTGCCGCCAAATCCCAATGGGCCTTTTTTCTGCGATTTTACCCATACTATACTTACTTTTAAAAAACATGGCTTGCATATTGTATTTTTTTGTGTAGAATGTTCTTTTAAAATTTAATACAATTTATTTAGAAATTGTTTACTTAAATAAATAAATTTGTTTTTTTCTTGTTTATATTGTATGTGCAATTATTATTTTCTGAAGAATGAAATTTTTGAATCGTTGTTTTAAAGACAGAAATTATATGATGTGAAAAATCATATTTTACTCAATTTTCATATTTCATAAATAAATTGAAGAATATAATTTTTATTTACTCTCTGAGACTTTTATTCTATACTTTTCATAAATTACTAATCAATGAAAGAAAGGTTAGTGTTAATAATTTATAAATTTGTTTCTTTCAATATTTTTTGATTATCATTACGTTCTAAATTTAAATGTTTTGTTTTAAGGAGGAGTAATACGGTCCTGTATATATATAATATTTTAAGAACTTTTATAGTATTAGATAAAGGGTTTTTAATTTTTTAATCATATATGAAATTCCTGTTGTATACTACCATAATGTTAAAATATGTGTTCAAAAGTCATTTGTTTTGTTAAATTATTTCTGTATTTGTTACAGAATAATTTCCGGTGTGATGTAAGATTTTTAAAAATTGTTATTTCACTTAAGAATACTTGTTTTTCAATTAGGCATTGTTTAAAGCTCTTGGATTGAATGAAAAAGATTTCTGTTTTGGTTTGACCAAAGTTTTCTTCCGTCCTGGAAAATTTGCAGAATTTGATCAAATCATGAAATCAGATCCTCAAAATTTGGCTTTATTAGTAAAGAAAGTTCAAAAATGGCTTCTAATATCTCGTTGGAAAGAAAGTAATATGGTGTGCTCTGTCTGTAATTAAATGTAAGTATGATTATGTTTAAATTGGATTCGAGTAAATCAATGATGAATTAATTTCTAAACTTTTACTTTATTTTAATTTTGACCTGAATTGTTCAAATATTAGTAATTTTATGATTATAATTTCTAGTGAATATCCACTGTTAATTTGACTATTCACTTATTTTATTTGGCTTAGTATCACATTTTTCAAACTTAGAACTTTCCTGATGTCAAAATAATATCAAAAATTAACATATGGACATTAGAAATTAAATAGATTGGAGAGAAAAATATACATGAAATAATGTTGATAAAATATTTAAAAAAATGTGTCTTTGTTATTTTAAATCCTGTGAAAAATTATACCTGTATTCCATAATCTGCAGTTCCCTTAAACTCTTAACTGTATTTGATTTATTATTTATTATATTTTATTTGCTTCATGTACAATTGCTATTTTTTACTCACTGTCATATTTGTTAAAAGCACATTAAGGAAGCTTTTTTTCTGCATGAATTTTTAACAATATTTCCGGGAGGAATTACCCAAAAAGCAGATTTTGCACAGCGTTCTGTAATCTGCACTAAAAATTTGTAAAATATGTATAATACCAGATTATAAGCAGGAAATTACTATATAATTTTATAACTCGAAGAACCATTTCCAAAGGGGTTCACTTTAAAGATGAATCATATTTAAAGTTTTCTAGGTTAATGTTAACTAACACAAAGATTTCATATTAGTCCCCATTTTTCAGAAGTTGACACTCCTCATTTTTGTTAAATTCATCAATTTTTTTCAATTTAATTATTATTATGTAATTATATCATTATCAGTCATTGTTCTTGTACATGTGTGAGATAATAATATTTTAAATGAATTAAATTTAAGTAATTATTTGTTTTAACTTTTAAAACATGATATTTTATAATTAAAAAAAAACATTTCATTATCTAATGATTTTTATGTTTGCTGACCAAATAAACAGGCTTTTTAATTCATTTTATTAATAGTGTTGTTCTAATCAATTGTTTTAAAATTTTAGTGAAAAATAAGATTCTATATAGAATGAATAACCTTATTGTTATTCAGAAGAACTTCCGGATGTGTCTTGCAAAGCGTAAATACCGTCCAAGGTATGTTGTAATAACTGAATAGTACTTCCTTTTTTTTCTAAAATAAAATCTTCTATAGTTTGAATTTAATGCTTTTTGCCCTTCATGATTCAAGGGTTTTCCATATATATCATTCTCTCTCATTTCAAGAATTCTCTATTTGTTATTCGTCTTTTGTATTTTAATTACTATTTTTATTTTTTAATTAGTATAAATAAAACTTATAAGATTGTATTAAATCCTCTGATTATATTACAGATATTTATACATAATGAAAATTAAAAAATTGTACGAGAGACTTGATGCTATGTCTCGAATTGTTTCCCAACTAAATAAAGAAAAGGAAAAATCATTTGTTGAAATTCAAGCTCTTGGATCAGAAATGAAAAATTCTATCCATCAAGCTAAGGTGAGTTATAAAAAATGTTTTACTTTTTAATTAATTGAATTAATATAATTTATTTTTTAAATCTTCTTTTCGTTCTAATTATATATAATTTTTTGTTTTGTATGTTTTCTTGTATTGTAAACAGGATCTTTTTTTTTTATTACAGACTACTGATTTAAGTGTTGAACAAATGGAGAAAAACCATTCAAGTTTTGTTAAAGCTGTTGATGAACTCTTATTAAACTTACAAAAAAAAGTAGAACAGCAAAAAATAGCAGAAGAGCGCGAAAGGGTAAGGAAAATTCAAGAAGATATGGAGCGGGAAAGATTAAAAAAAGAAGAAGAAAAACAAAAGAAACTAGAAGAAGAAGAAATGAAGAAAAGGTAAGCTTCATTATAAATTTTTTGTTATTTTTAAATAGGCGTTTCTTTATTTTAAACTTCTGTAAATTCTTTTTACCTTATGATTGAAAAATTATCTGATAAAAATAATACTTGTTTTTAGATAAAAACACTCCAAGTCACAACAGCTATCTATCTTCTATTATTATTAATGATTGCAATGCACTAAAAATATACATAATAGATTGATGATTTTTTCAAGTTATATTCTTATATACAAAATTTTTATTTTCTGTTGATTTTTTAGAAAAATGGAACTGGAATTGCAGCGGAAAATGGAAGAAGAATGCAGAATCAAAGAGGAAAAAGAAAAATTCCAGCGAATGGTTTGTTATGTTGAAATATTCTATTTGAAAAAATCTTTTATTCACATTGTTCCATTTTATTTCAATTATAAATATTTTTTTATTTTTTAATAATTTTAAGGATATTATCCTTTAAGTAAATAATTGAGGAATTTTATGTGTTTTATATTTTTATTTTAATGTTCTAATTTACAAATATCCTTCAGTTTTAATTTACTAAGCAAACTAACCAGAATATATGAAAATTTTAGCTTTATAATTTTTATAATGTTCTGCAATGATTGAAAAGTATAAATAGCTGGGAATGTAATCATTTTAATAAACTGAATTGTTTAAGAGTTGTGATTTATGTCAATATTTTCTATGTAATATGATCTTGATTAAATTTTTTAATTAAAAATATAGTTATTTTGTATTTTCTTTTTGTAGGAAGAATATCAGGCACAGCTTCGTTTAAAAGAGGATGAGGACATGAAACGGTAAATGTTTAATTATTACTAAGAATAATGTTATATGTTTAAAAATAGGGAATTCAATTCAATTTAATTATTATTTTATTCATCTGTATTGTTTGATGCCTTTGTTAGAAAGTGTATCTTTTGCCTCAAAAATTAAAATATTTTTCCTTAAGATAAACTTTGTAAGCTATAAAGATAAATACATCATTTACATTGTATATAATGCAATAGATCTGAAAATTAGAATTATCTGTATAAAATGAATTTTCCAAATTTATTTCTAGCCAGTTTTATACATATTATAGAAATTTTTTATATTATAATTTATTGGTAATTTCTGAAATATTATAGATATTTGTACATTATGAGAATTAAAAAATTGTACAAGAATCTTGATGCTATGTCGTGAATCGTTTCCCAACTCAATAAAGAACAGGAAAAGTCGTTTCTATATATATCATTTAGCAGACTATGACATTTTTTATTATATGTCTATATTGTCTTAATATACAGATTTAACCAAGAAATGATTTATTATGTAATTTTTTTCATTGAAATGGAAATTATTTTTCTTTCTAGGGTTTTTATTATTTGCTTTTTTTTTTGTATGAATAATGTAATAAGTTGGGTATAATTCTTTTGAAATGCTTTTTCATTTTAAATCCGTAGACAACAGCAATTGCAACAAGAACATAGTGATCATGAACTTGCTCTTCGTCTTGCCCAAGATATGAATGGAGTTCCTGATGAAGTGGTAACTCCTCCACCTCTCCCTAGGTATGTTATAAGTTTTCAATGCCTTTTAAAATTCCTATCATTGTGTTTGGATCTGTTTTGATAAAGATTGTCTTCAGAAACTTGAAGTTTTCTTTTTTAATGTATAATTTTACAATTCCATGGTTAAACTTCAATCATTGTAGAATGGTTGCTATGGTAAAACAAACTGATATGTCATATTTTGGTTATACAAAAAATAGAAATTTTTAATCGTTCTTATGGCGTTTGTATTTTTTATCTTTAAGCAAAAAGAATGCTGTTCTCTATTTAGACTATCTTGACAAAATGTGAAAAACAGAACTAGAGTATTTCTCCCCCTCCCATTGGTACTGCTAATAGTCTATCGGTTTTTCGTTTATGGCAGTAATTTTCAAAGCACAGTTTGTAATTGTGAGGGAGACAGATTATCTTTTCTCAGATAAAAATAAATTTCGTTAATAAATGAAGATTCAATTAAAAAAAATAAATGGAAATTTATGTATGTACAATTTAATTATGAATTAAATTGTAAAATTTCTAATTAATAAATTAATTTGTAATGAATTCATGATTTTAAATTAAAAATATTAGGCATCCTGATATCTTTTTATGAGATATTTATATAAAATATTATATTTATTTGGTTTACTATTAAAAAAATCACTATTTAAAAACTAGAACTTTCCTATATTAAAGCTGGTTGGAAAAAACAAAGATATTTATTATTTTTAATTAATGTAATTTCTATTAAATTTTTAATTATTTTTTTTTTTGCTGTAAGAAATTATATTGTATTTTAACATTTTAATACTTGGTTATTGATGAATTGCAACTGCCCTAATTTCCTCCCTATAAAACTGCAATGGTGTGTAGGCATATGGTGTATAGGTGTTTTCATTCATAAAAAATAAATTGCCTCTAGACGTTTAGTGCTTGTTTATTAGAGTTCCTTATCATGCCAAATACGAATAAAAATCCCCTTTTATGCCCATAGTTATGATACTAGTGTAATGTTTTTGTTTTCAATTTTTAAAAGCGTTTTTGATAGCAAAATAATACTTAAAAATTAACTTATTATAAATTTAAAATAATGGAAATTAGAAGAATATATATACATATAAGAATTATGATAAGAATGAAAGAGAAGTAATTTATAGAATACATCTGTTGGAAATATAAAACATTGAAAGTGTGGGTCAATATAGAATTTCATTGATTAAGTGTTACTATACTATGTTATAATTATTGAGTGTTATACATACACAAATTATTTAATAACCGGAAAAAACAAAATTCTTCTCAAGCTATATAAAAACAATTTTTTTTAAGTCCAAGATAAACATATATAATAATTTATTTAAAATGGGGTAATTTCAATAATTACTCATATTTTTTATCTTTCATTGTAATTTTTAAATAAATATTTTTGAAGTTAAAATTTTCGAATTATTCATGAAAGAAAATGCCTTTTAAGGGGACACAGTAAAACATTTTTTTTTTTTTTTTTTTTTCTGATAGTTAAAACTGCAAATGTACTGGAACCATTGAATTAAAGCAATGAATGTAGGAAAACAAACATTTAAGTAACGATGGATCTGGATCTTTAGTGTTTTAATGTATTTTAATCATATGTATGTATACATAATGATTTTGTAAGAATCAACTATATAATTGTTCTTGCCGTAAAATTAATTATTTGCTTCAAATATGCTATAATATGGTTTTAAACCTTTATAATCTCTAAATTGAAATAAAGGTGGTATTCATAAATAAACCAATGCAATATTCATCGGTCATAATTATTAAAATATGGGATAATTAAAAATTTTCTTTAAAAAGTCTTATGATTTGTTGCTATTTTATACTTCACATTTAAAACTATATACTTTGTGCTGTAAAATCCATTCAATTTCAGAGAATTTAACTGTAACTAAAAATAAAATTTTATTTGTCTTCCTATTTAGATATTAAATATATATCAATGAATGAGCTAGAATCCTTGTGTTATCATTAATAGAAAGGGATATCTCAATAAAATGTGTACTTTATTTGGTTTTAAGTATTATTCATTATAAGTTTTAGGGGATTTCATGATGATTTAAACAAATAAAATGTGGCAATTTTGTATCTGAGATCAAATATCCAGCAGAGACAACTATCTTATTCAAGTTATATCTCTTAAAGCAAGATGTCATATTAGTATAGACTAATAATTTGTACATTATATTTCAAATCAGTGTTTTTTATATTGGAATATAATTTAATAATTCTATAAACCTACTTTACCTCTTTAGGGAACATTATATATTTATTCTTTTATTGGAATTTTTTTAAAACTCTTGTTGACTATTGTCTACAAATTCCCTGAGCAATGAAAATAAGTACTTTTCTTATTTCAGATGATTAAATTTTTTTTTTTTTTTCATGCCATGTGATTTTTAATAAAAAGTGAGGTTTTATCTGTATAGATCACTATTTTATATAAATTGAAAAAGAAGAACAAACTAAAATTATTGTTAACAGCCACATACATGAACTTTTTAAAATTAATTTTTCTCATATTTTCTGACTGATTAAATTACTATCAATATAAAATGAATAAAACATAATTAACATAATAACAAAAAATTTAAAAAAAAAAAAAATTTCTAAAATTCTATTTAAGCTAATTTGATACCATGAAGGAAATACTTTTGTGAAGTGACACAAATTAGAAATAAATTATGTTAATGTATTTCAAATGTGCAGAATGGTTTAAATACTAGTAAATCTTTTTATTCTTTAAGCATATGTGTTTTTTTCCCCACAATTAAAGATTTTTAATAGTTCTCAATGTCATTCCATATTAATGACTAAGCAACATTGTTGGATTTACAGGAACTTTAAAAATTCATATTTTCTAATAATTTCATTAATTTTTCCCTAATTTTCTAAGCTTGGTTACCATAAAAGTCTGAATAAGTAATTTAATTATTATTTTTTTAGGTCAGCATATGTGTTGCAACAGCAAGAACAGCTTGCTTCTAAAAAGTATGACTTATCAAAGTGGAAGTATTCAGATCTTCGAGATGCCATAAATACTTCATGTGGTAATATATTTGTTTCTTAATCACGAGCTTGAAACTCTTTTTCTGTTAATTTAATTTATAACTTTTCATATTTTTAGATTTAGAATTGTTAGATGCATGTCGTGAAGAATTTCACCGTAGATTAAAAGTTTACCATTCATGGAAGGTTAAAAATATACATAAAGGAAGTGGTCCAAGTAGAGCTCCAGATTCAGTTATGCAATCAGGTGAGTTATCTTTTGTACATATAAATTTTAATTTCATATAAAATTTATAATTGAATGTAAGTTAACTTACTTGTATATTAAATAGGTAACTAAGAAAAACATCACAATTTTTTTTTTTTTAATGATACTATGATATATTTTTTTGAGGGGTGTTTCATATATTTTTTTATGAAACATTTTAAAGCTTTGAATTGTTTTAATAACTGTAAATGAATTAAAATCAATTCAGCAAAAAATAGTTAAAAAAAAATTAATTCTCTTTATTATTCTTGAATTAAACATTACTGTAATGTTTCTAAAATTTAACATTAATATAATCCATTTGTGCTTAGAGGAAACACTCAAATATGATTTTCTTAATTTTTGAGTAAGTTTCATTATTTATTTTGTAAAATTGTGTTTGAATTTATTAAATATATTCAAAAATAGTTAAATTCTATCCTCTAGGATAGTGCATTAAATACCAGTATCATCTACTCATATGTATTTACTAGAAATGAATTTTCTATTTATAGGCTTTTCCTATTTATCTTAAACAAATTTGATGCTGGATTTTTGCATGTTTTTAAATTACAAAAATTAATTATTTAAAATATAAATTAATCTTCATTTTACAACAGCTATATATAGTAATATATTTAGCTATTATGTATATTATTAGTAAGCTATATTTTTATGGTTATATAAATGAAATATTCATTTTTTTTTTAAATGTATGTTTGGTATATTGCTTTTAGATGTATCTAAACAATATTTATAGCATTTTTACTCAAGGAAACCAGTATAGATGCCGATGACTGATCCAGAAGTTTATTGAAATATATAGCTATATATGAATGTTGATTGAAAAGCAGTTATGATAGAAACTTCAACAATTAATATACATGTCAAGAATAAGAAAAATGGCAAAATCAAGAGAGATGCATAAAGCAATTATTTTGCACTTATAAAAGTTGTCCTTTTATTTTTAAAATATGAAATTTGTGATATAATTTTTGTCAAAATGTGTATTGTTGTGCATATAGTTAGTGTTGCTATTCTTATTCCTAACTTTTTTTCATTAAATTAAACATTATTAAACTTCCTCTAAGAAATGGAGAGAGAATAAGAGTTTAGTCTCCTTTTATTTAAAATAAACCATTCTTCTGAAAATATGTAGATCTGACATCAAAAAAATTGACAATTTATAACCTAAAGCTTAACTGTATATTTATTGAATATATTTGGTATAATAAAGTAATCGATCCATTACAACTAAAAATTGTGTTAATATTTACACATGTAACAAACTACTTCATATATACAATGTCTATAATTTAGAATTCCATTTTCTGTTGTAAAATTATAATTCACATCTTTTAAACAATTTTATAAATTTAAAACAAAAAAATTTCTAGCCAAACATGCACCTCCTATGCCACCTACACGCAAGTCCTCTCTTGGCTCTGCTGCAACTCATAGGTATTTTCGTATTCCTTTTGTAAGGAATTCTGCTCAGAAAGGCTGGTGGTATGCACATTTTAATGGACAATGGATAGCTCGACAAATGGAGCTTCACCCAGATAAGCCTCCCATTCAATTAGTAGCAGGTAATAATAAGATTCTTTTTTTTTATCAATAAAAAAATCATAAATTATTTTGCTGAAAATATATAATGACTGTAAACGATTTTCAGGAAAAGATGATATGCAGATGTGTGAATTGAGTTTGGATGAAACTGGTCTTACACAAAAAAGAGGGGCTGAAATCCTTGAAGAAGAATTTAATGCTGTGTGGAATAAGCACAGTGATATCAGTTCCACAATTCCTTAAGAAACTGAAATGAAATTTATTGATTATAATTTTCTTGCTATAAAATTTATTATCTCCAAGACAAAATTTATTTTTATTTCATTTACAGGACATGAATTTTATATAGATTTATGCAGTTGATGAGTAATGTATTTATTGTTTTTGTCAAAAATATTTATCTCTCATCAATGTTTAAATTTGATGATTAAAAGTGTGCAAAATTATATTGTTCTAGGTTGTTATAGACATAATTAATTTTAATCAGTTTTTCTGAGCTTCTACAAACTTTGTGATATTTACAAAAAAAATTTCAGTTGGTTACATTTTTATATGTGTTTCCTCTAAAAACAATCCCCCCTTCCTTGTTTCAGCATTAGATGATAATGTATGATTTCTGTACTTTTAATTAAGCAATTAATCACTTTTTGTTTTCATTTATTCGTAGCTATTTATGGGTGTTTTTATATATTTATTAGAATTATTTAGAAAAACTATTGGTATTTGATGAAATTTCAAGTTTTTGTGTATAATTATTTTTAAAATGTCACTATTTGTATCATTTAACGTTGCAGTTGCATGGTTTTTAATAATTTGGTGATTTTGTGACTAGTCTTATTTAAATTGCACTGATATTTGAATTATATATATATGTTACATGTTTGGTTAGGTTTGGTATTGGCAGCTAAATTTGTATGCTTTTTTTTTTTTTTTTTTTAGAATAAACAGTTTAGTTTAAAATACTTTGTTTCATTTCTGATACTTTCATTTTTTAAAAATGAAGCTTTGATTTGAAGATGTATTTATTGATGAATATGGATGCTAAATAAGCATGTAAAGTGAACAATTTAGAACAGATAAAAGTTTGGGACTCTAGAGTATTGTACTAAAACATGGCATTCTGAACTAACATTAAATATATAAATTAAGTTTTAATATTGTAAAGATTCCCTTTTGCATTTCACCTCAAAATACCTATTTTTCTTATATTTGCTTGGTTAGATAACCTTGCACATCCAAAATACTGAATAATGATACTTGTACTAAAGAATCAGAAAGACTATAATTGTCAGTTATAAGAGAGAGCAATGTATACAGAACGTTCTAATAGATTGTGTTTGGTTATTAGAGTCTTTGAAGTAAATAACACAAAAATGCATAGGTTATAAAATAATAATTCCTAATTTGAAATAGAGTTAAAATTTCTTATTTGATCATTTGAAAAGAATTGTCTTTGTTCGTGAGCTTTAAAATGTTCTTATTATAGATTTTAGTTTTATTCCCATCTAATAAAGCCTAAATAATGATCTGATATCCTATATCAATGAATATGTTGTATATTAGTTAACTTGAATTAAACTCAATTTTGACTATAATACAGAGATACACCTAATTTTTTCAGTATAAAATACGATTATATACAGTGTATTTACTAAAGAATAGAATTTTTATTAAAGGAATAATCATTTCATTAATGTATTGATTCACATTGAAGTTTGTCTTGTAAACATCTAAAGTTCTTTTAAAAGCAACAATGAACCACTTTGAAAACTGAAAGAGCTGAAACTTTATGGGGGGAAAGGAGGACCAGATCGAAAGACACTCCTTTCTTTGCGGATAGGGAAAGTTGATCTTGAAATTCGAATAGAAACCAGTTTTGTTTATAAGTAAGATAAATAGAATTCTATTATAGTTTTGCTGTACTAAGACAGGAGCAGTGGCTAAAACTTCGCACATCGTCATGTCTCCATGATTTTCGAATAATTTACTACATTTTGGTAAAATTACGAGATAATTGTGAATATAAATAAATAAAATTAAACGTAAATATGATAATAAAATAAATGTTATGTACAAAATATTAATTAACAGAGGAAAGGAAATATATAAAAAAATAGAGATTATTACAGTAAAGTTTTTAAAACATTCTTCAACAAATGTATTGAAATTTTATATAAAATAAAATATCGAAAGTCATTTATTTATAAGAAATAAATAAAAAAACTTACAATAATTATATTCAAAAAATAAAGATTGTGCAAAAGATGTCAATCGTAATAAGACAAAAATATGAGTTTTTTCCTTTAAAATTTCTATTTCATTCATCCAATATATTTTACAATTTATTGTGGTCAAGCTATGTCTGTTTATAGGCTAGTAATTTAGTTTAAAAACTCGCAAATATTGTTATATTACTATTTATAATTTGGTCAAAATAATAGAACCATGTTTGTTCTAATATTTATTTTATATACATGTTTATCCTTCTATAATTCAGGGATTCTTTATGGAAGGTTATACTTTTTAATCCATTTGAAGTATGACTTAAAAGGTTATTAAGACTGAAATCAAGGATAATTACAAAAGACAGATAATTAAAAAATATAGGTAGTTTCCAAGGAAGTTATTCTCTTTGAGATATCCAATATAATGAACGTTAGACCTGGGTCTTGTAAACGTGTGTAATACTAATAAATAAATAACGATTTCCATTCAGATAAATTAGGTTTATTTTTTTTTTTTAAATAAAATATTTCTTTAAAAGTATTTGAGAATTTATCAACTATCTTCAAAACAAAAGTATATATAATGAGTAGAACTTAGAACTTTTATAATGCAACAGTATTCACAATCTTGGGAAGGTAAGCAGTCTTATTAGTGATTACACATTTGATAAAAATGTTTATGGTATTATGAAGTTCATTTTCAAACATACTTTATTTTTAGAAAACTGATCCAACATCTCTGTAAACATTAAAGAATGAAATCAACTTCTTGTAAATTATCTAGAATACTGGTGTTGAAAATTCAAATAATTTTATTGTTTAGAATAAATAATTGTATTGGTGTAATAAAATAAAAAATTCCTTCGGCCAGGCATTAGATTAACAGTGAAATGCATAAATTTGTTTTTTCATATGCATGTCAAATATAAATGTCTCAAAAGATAATCAGTTCACCAGCAAACACTCTCTAAAAGATTAAAATATAAACAAATTTAGCTTTAAAGAGAATACCAACTAGTTATAATATCTAAAAACATTTTTAAAAAAATAGCAAATAACATGACAATTATCAAGAAGCTTCTTCGTGTTAATAAAATATTTAAGTAAATAATAAATTAATGTTATTGCTATGTGTTATGGTTTTTATTAACTTTTGAAGTACAATTCAATATGTAGGCCTATCATTTCAAGATTCTAAAAGAATTTTTTTTTTTTTTTCATTTACTTTCAAAAGAAGAAAGGTTTGTTTCCAAATACTTCAAAATATGCATTTGAAAACTCATATTGCATTTAAAATATAATGATCCTTCCTTTTTTTACCCTCATAGATCTTTTTACCTTCTAAGTTTTTTAACAGACAGAAGTAAAAATATATATTTGTTGTTATTGTTTTTATAATCAATTTACTTGGTAAAATTTAAAATACTAAATTACATATATTTGTTTTTGATTATATGTGCCAGATAGTGTGAGTACTGCATGTTCTAATTGTATATGAAATATATTTAGATTACGAACCTCATATCTATTTTAACCGTAGAAAGTTTAAAAGACATATATTCTGCATCAAATTATATTTTTAAGAGATTGGGATTTCAGATGATTCTCGAGCACCCTATCAATTAATTATACCCTGGCTTGCTTTTTGTCAGCAATATCTTTAAATAACTGCAATCTCGCTATATACAGTCATTTTCTTTTTGTTAACAAATTTATGACCTCATTAAAACCGCATTTTCATAATAATAAAAGAAAATGGCAATCGAAAATTTTCGTATTAAAGGTAATAAATCCAGGATAAACTGTAACCATTTGCTTTTGCAACTAGAAATGTTTGTAGCTGTCTTTTATTTATTGAGTAGTTTTTTAAAAAAATTCTTTATGATTTTACCATCCCCTTACTTTTATTTAAGCATCAAATGTACCTAAGGTTATTTATTATTACTGCGATATCTATACAAGCCATGCGATGCACAAACTGCTGAGGGAAGGGGTAAAGTGGAATGGTAATAAATCGCAATGGCAACATATTGTTCGCAACATTTATTTTCATACATGTGTGGTGTCATAAGCAATTTTGCAAATTCTGTAAAATGAACAAGAACTTATTGTCGACAGTGTATAAGTGAAATTTGCCAAGATGGGTTTTTCAGCATTGTTAGATGGTCATGGAG
>BPLR01004416.1:0-52406 GCA_021605095.1 Caerostris extrusa | reverse complement strand
GTCAAATGTGTTGTCCTTTCTTCGGAGTTCCTCAGGAGTATACTTAATTATGAAATAAAATATAAACATCAAGAGAAATAATCAGAAAGTAAACACAAAAAGCGATAATTAGAGATGAGTGCATCTCTCGTGTGAAAACTCCCTTTACGCGATGCAATGAATATAAATACGAGATCAAAGTGGCTGACGTTATCTCTCAAAATTATCGAAAATGAATGAAACAGTTTATCGTCTGAGATAAATTTTTTTTTTTTTTATTTTATGTATTTCTTTCCATATAATGTTAATTTTTATGAGTAATTTTTTTAAAAATCAAATCCTTTTAATTCATTGCATAAACTGAAAGGAAAATTTATCAAGGGAAAGTGCTCTATTCTGGATTTTACTAACGTAAAATTCTATCCTTATATTGAAAGTAAATTAAAAAGTAAAATAAACTGTTTTTCTCCACATACTTTCTGAAAAAGTCTTCTTATGTTATAAATTTAAAATATCTATGCGCAAAATTGTTTTCGATATTAATCTTTAATATCTTCAATTACTTTAGTGAAATAAGGTATGCGTGGCAGTCATAGTCATGTTAACTAATTCTGGCTTAGCTATGGGAACTTGAAGACACAAAAGTTAATATAATACTAAAAGTACATTTAAATGAATTTAAAAAATCATTTTCTTAGGTGTGTAACTTACCTTAAATTTATACAGGCTTAAATCGATTTGACAGCTGTGTAAAATATGACGTCAAAATATTCATTAGTGTTTGAGTTACGCTAGGCTTTTGTGAGACGCTAAAACGATTCCGGCGATTTTTGAAATGTCTGAATTCACTGATTTTTTTGTCTTTCATCTGCATTTGCATAATATTTACAGAAAATAAATAAGGTTAAAAAATAAATGAGTTTACTTTGTCATAAAAAAATAATATACTGCTATTTCCAAATTTTTTCCTTGGGATTTATTATATCTTTGTCACATTCTTGGTGGAAAATCGAAAAAAAAAAAAAAAAAAAAAAAAAAAAACTGTTAAATTATTAAAGAACTAACTAAAATTTAATTTTTATACAGCAAAAAAAGTAATTAAATAAACCTAAAAGCTTCTGCATTTCAAGTTGTACATTGTATTAGGCCATCAGACAGATCAAGAATTACTGTTTTCACAGAGCTACTTGAAAGAGGTTGTTTGCAAGAAGACCTGCTGTATGCTTTTTTGCTCACTCTAATGCTCAGGAGAATCCGTTCAGCATGTTGCAGACATTACTGACACTGGACCGGAAATAATCTATCATTTTATGCTTTTGTTCTATTGGACCTATCATTTTGTGATGAGACCCGTTTCAGTATACTTTCTTATATTAGATTCTTCGACCATTGTTGCTTTTGAACGAACAGGCTTTCACAAAATGAATCAAGTATCTTTAAACTACAAGCCGAACAAATTAAACATGAAGTTGGCCTTTAAATGTCTTTTCTTTCTATTTTTCACTGCTGATTTAATGGAGAAATTTTTACAGCCTCTTCTTCACAGCTTTCTGGTCTGTTACTTTAGTTTTTTGTCATTTTTGAAGTAAACATTTCAATGTATATTCAGCTTTTAGAGATTTTTAATATCAAATAAAGAGCGCCTTGGGTCATCAATAAATTTTCCCAATTTTTCTGTTCTGGTAAGAACTGGAACTGAGCCCTCTTACTGTCCCCCAACATCGGAGAAAAAGCGATCACTTATGGCAGCGGAAGCTTGATAGCTATGCTCCACGGACAGATATAAGTGTATACTGCTGTGTCGAAAAAAGTAAAACCTATTTTCAGTTTTAAACTCCCAGGACTTATGGAATTTCAATTTTCTTTTTTCTTTTTGGGTTGCTGGCCCTGTCCTTGACATCTGTGTGAAATGTGACGTTAAAATATTCATTAGTGCTTGAGTTACGCCTGGTTTTGTGAGACGCTAAAACTGATTCCGACGATTTTTGAAATGTCTGAATTCATTGAAGCAAAGAACTTACATTCAATTTTGTTTGCGGAAACGTATAGAATGTTGCAGAAGGCAATCGATGAGCATTCCTATATCGGAAAGAAATGTTTACAAGTGGTATAAGCGGTTCAAAAGAAGGCAGAGAACGCGTTGAAGACGAACAGCCTGCTGGTCGACCACCAACTTCAACCGACGAAGCTCACATCAAAAAATTAAAGATTTGGTGTTTGAAAACCGTCGATTTACAACTAGAGACCTTGCTGATCATGATGGAATTTCAAAAAGGATCGGTCATAAGTGTCCGAGGGGATTTCTTTGAAGGCGATGGACTAAATTTGTAAGAAAAATAAAAGAGTTGTTGAAAAAAAATAATTAGTCTCTTACTTGGCACAGTAGTTTGCACTTACCTATGATATCCTTGAGACAACATATACACATATATGCTTATATATATAATATATATATATATCTATCTATATATATATATTATTACATTTTAATCGTTCATTCAGATATTTTATCATTAACAACATTAAATGGGCTGCGAGATATAGAAAAATCTTTTGAAAAATTTACTTATTATTTGTTAAATCAATTTTAGTTTGTGTGTGACGTTACCCTCAAATATCTAAAATAAATTCCTGATATAAAATAGTAAGCTTCCGTTTAATATTTATCCAGAATTATGTAATTTATCTACAGGGATAATTTATCTACACTTTCCCATTGCTTCTTGATTTCAATTAGTTACATGGATAGACATCCTTCCTGTTTAATGAGTAACATAATTTATTAGTTGCCAAATCTATTTAATTGATTACCAATACGATCTTCTGCCATTTAAAATGACATTTATATCAATCAGTTAAATATTCAGATCACGAAAGAAATTTGATATCTTAAAGGAATATAGAAATCTTATTTTTTGAACAATATATTAATTAACAAAATGTTATAACGTAGCAAGATTTATAAAAGCGTATTACCTGATAATATATCGGGGGTGATTATTTAAATTTAGTGACGAGAAAAATGTGCTGTTTTAGAGAATGAAAAAAAAAGAAAGAATTTATTTATTTTTTTGACTATGTTTATCAAGATTCTTTTTAAAATTCATATACTAAAAAGACATAAAAAAACATATCTGAATTTATGAAAAAAAAATAAAGATAAAAATAACCTTTTATTCATATTATTTTTATCCTTTTATAAAGTTTCTAACAACAAAAAAATAGCAAAATGTATTCACTTCATAGTTCAACAGGAAAAGAATCGTATTTTAATTTCAGTTTCAGAACTCTGAATATTTTGAATTAATATATTTAAGTGGCATTATATAAAGTGTCTGTGTTTCTTACAAATTATAAATTCATTATTTTTTTATTAGGTGCATAGTCAAAAGCGCAAAAATAAATAAAAAATATTTTTAATGTTAGTTAAATTACTTTGCTTGGCCGTAACTTAAATGCCCTCTGAATTCTGTATTCGTACTTGAATCAGTTTATCTCGTAGGTATTACCAAAGTTACAATTACAACTGAGCTTCTTTTTAATAAAATAAAAATTGTATTAATTTCAATTCCTTCTATTAGCTCACACTCTCCATATATATATCTTGTTCAAATTTTCAATCGTTAGTAAAATACTTTTTATTCATCCACTCGAGTTCAAATACATTTTTTGAAGCAAATATTAATTCAGTAATTAAATTTAATTAATTAACTTTTTGGAGATTTAAGGGAGGGTGACACTTTTTGGGTGAATGAAACTGGATGTTATTATAAACAATATAGTGAAAAAGAGATGACAAAATTTTTTTATATATTACTTGTTTTTTTTGCAAATTAGACATAAAAAGAAAATGAACAATGCACTGGTTATCAAAAATTAAGAAACTTTCAATATTTTGTGGTTTTTCTCTAAAAAATACGAATTGAACGGTAAAAGATTTCGATCTACGATGAAAAATCTCAGTATCAAACATACTGAGTGTGTAGGCTGCATCAAAGTTTGTACATTCATGGTAATTTCCACTTTTCTGTATCTCATACATCTCGTTAAATTTAGAGGTTTTTTTTTTTTTTTTTGTTTTTTTTTTTCCAACATCTATTAAAAATTCAAAAGCAGACAATGCCTGCTATCAAAGTTTAAAAATCGTTCAGGTCTTATCAAGACGATTTGGGTATTATTAGTGTCGATGCTTCTATTTGTCTGGAGATGACAAAGACAGCTTGGTTAGGAACCGAGTAGTGCTTAAAAGATGAAGAAGCCTCCAATGTTTGAACGGCGGAATAAGGTGATAATCACTGGGAGAGTGGCAGAAGATTCTTTCGAGAGCAGATCGCTTTTTAAACGAGTATATATAAACGAGATCGCTTTAAACGATTTTGTATAATCTATACATAATATAGATTATAAGTATGTATGTATATAGCCAGTCGCTCGGCAACCATGGACCAGACGTTTTCTATTGGCGAGAGATCTGGGGGGAACGTGTAGGCCAGGCATCAGCCGAACATTTTCCGTATCAAGGAAGGTCCATGCCAAATACCGGCAACATGCGGTCATGCATTATCCCCTGCTGAAACGCAGGATTTCTCAGGAGCTCGAATAAAGGGCGGAGCCACGGGTCATAACATGCACTGTTCCAGAATTGTAACATGCACTGTTCAAAAGGGCCATCAATGCGAAGAGGTGACCGAGATGTGTATCAATAGCACCGCATACCATTACCGCCAGCTGATGGGCTGTTATGACAATGACGAATGCACGCTTGTCAATGTGCGTTCACCACGATGCCGCCAAACACGGATACGATCATTTTGATGCCGTAAACAGTACCTGGAATCATCTGAAAAAAAATGTTTGTCCCGCATTCGTGCGCCTGGTTCGTCGTTGATCACACCAGTGAAGACGCTTCTGCTCTGTGATGAAGCTTCAAGCAGGCCGCAGGCAGGTTTGTAGCACTATGGTCTCTTATCTGAGGGGTCCATGCTGCTGCAAACGTCGTCGAACCTGTTCGTGCAGACACTTGTCCACAAATGAACCCGATTCTTGACCTCAGGGCTCGTGACGTGGCTGAACGATCAGATTAAGGCCATGTGGGTAACATTCTATCTTCTTACTTTCAATCATAGTCCGTTGAGATACAGCGTGGCGTTGCGTATAACCGTCCTGAATTCATCGTTTTCATATTCTTACTAAAAGTCATTGTTGATCTCGACCGACGCAGCAATACTGCGATACGATAAACCGCAATCGGTACGCTACACGACCTTTATCCAAAGTCAGAAACGTGCTGGACGCATTTCTGCTTCAAACGCTGCAACGTTCAAATATATATGAGAAACCAGTAACAATTTCCTCATTTAAACACATTTCATGTGTCATACCGAAACGTCTGCTTTGTCTGAATGTGCTGAAAGCTAATCATTGCATATCACAGCACCTTCTTCCTGTCGTTTAAATTTCATGTCTGCAGCATGTCGCCTTTTCTTTCGTGTAGCAATTTTAATGTCCTGTAGTGTCCATTTTTTGTATCAAGAATAGGTTCAAGAGGCTCATGGAGGCCCTATTAAAGCAGCTCCTCGAGCCAACTATTTTAAAGAATGTGTTGGATAACACCTCCATAACTCGGAAAAAATGTCTCCAATGCGGCCAACAATGTGTAAGCCCAACACTGTTTATACTTGACAGCTGGTAAAAATATTATGTTGTAATTCACATTTGTCTTCTATTTAATGCCTCACTGAAAATGGGTAATTTACCAAAAGATAGAGTTACCTTGAATTATCCATTTAATGTTTCAGGGTAGATTTTTTGTGGACCATTTTGGTTAGAATTGGTAGACAAAGAAAAGAGTATTGTGTGTAAAATGTATGTATGTTTATTTGTTTGTTTGTGTTTAAGGCAGTGCATATTGAGAGTGTTTATGAGTTATCTTCCGAATCCTTTATAGCTGCTTTAAAAAGATTTATTGCACGTGTAGAGGCCAAATGTGCTAAATTATACTCTGATAGTGCAAAAAGAATTTTTAGGTGCGAACAGAAATTCAAAAGTTTCATGAGTTAGTTATTAATGCTGATATTGTTGTCTTCATATTTATGTGAAGAATTGAATGGAAATTTATTGCCCCTCGAGTTCCAGTTTTGGTAGTCTGGGGAAGTGGCCATTAAATCATTTGAGTTTCTTTAAGAAGAGTAGTTAAAGGTGCAGCTTAAATGGAAGTTTAACTATATGTATACAAACTGAAGCATTTTGAATTCTAGACCATTGAGTCCGATTTCTACTGATAGTGATAACTTTGAAGTTTAACTGCAGCCCATTTTTGATTAATAGATCAATGAACGCTATTTAGAGCCTAATTTAATTGATTTAAAAGATAATCTTATAAGCAAAGGGTAACTAAAAAATAGTTCCAGTAGTGTGGAAAATGGCACCGTAGCTATTTAAGTGAATTGCAACAAAAAATAAATGGGTCTTTGAAAAAGACTGTAAACATTGGTGATTTAGTGCTATTGGTTGATGATAATTTACCTACTTATAAATGGTCTCTGGAAATAATTGATATTTATTATGGTGTTGATAATAAAATCAGAGTACGTAATAAAAGCCAAAGTGGAATTTTTAAGAGAGTATCAAAAGGTGTGTTAACTGCCTTTGCCAGGGTAATTTCCTTTAGAGTGCTTTTGTTGTTTATATTCATTGTATTATGTTTGTAATTTGTTTAAATTTAGTACAATGTATACATATATATATTATTGAATGTTTGATAAACATATCAATGGGTGGCAGTATGTACGTCGGAAACCCCTTGTCCCCCTGCTTAGGGGGTCAACGCCCATGTCCGTGAAAAACATCCTTGCCTGTGGGGTACCCAGGTGAGCGGACGGTAGAGTATGGTTAAATAGAAGGTTATGGAAGTTAGGCCTCTACGACCATAGAAATCATCGTGTCAGCATCTACGAGTTTGATGTCTGCATAAACTAAAAGGAGTGGAACTTCTGCAACCAAAGAGTAAGATTGTGTGTGGCAGTCTATCCACGAGTGCGATGGCTGCATAAATAAATGAGTTCAACTTCTGCAAAACGAGAAAGGTTTGTGTGGCAGTCATCTTCGAGCTTTACACAAAAAGGAGTTAATTTATACAGTCCATTTGAATCTGTGTCATTATTCGTGTCTGTGTCGAAGATTACTTGAGTTTATTGTGTATGACTGAGCTACCGAACAGAGACAGTTGTCTTCCCAGAAATAGGCAAACTTTACCATGACATTATCGTTTGGGACCACAATTCGGTTTAACTACACTAGAAAAATATCAACGACACCTTGGAGAAAATTCAACACTTTGCAGATGAGCATAAATTGGCTTTTTAACAAAACCAAAGTTGCCTTTCACAGCTAACAATTTGTTACTATCAGCCAAAAAATTTTCTAAAGACAATTACTAGAATCTACTAAAAAACTCCTACCTATCTAGGGTTTACCCAGATACTGAAATAATCCGCAGTAAGTACATTAACAGACTCTGTGAGAAGGGTAGAAAAAAGGCTTCTCAACTACTAAAAATTATTTCTGGAAGGGATTGGGAGCCGATACAGGCATACTCAAGATCACCCCTTACTGCACTCATAAAGGCCAATCCTTGAATATGGCTACAGATCTATCAAGTTGCTGCAAATACTAACCTAAAAAACTAGAGAGAATACAATTTAGTGCTACAAGAATTATCACTGGTCTCAGGCACAGTTGTCTCAATGGTATTGTCTGTTATGAGGCTGATCTTCTGCCCTTTTCCTTGAGAAGAGAAATAAATATTGCGAAGTACGCTGCAAAGCTACATCGTCAAAACCTTTATCGAACTGGACAAATAACCAGAGATTGGTGATTGGCAGATATTGAAGTAGAGACCATGTTCCTTTTAATCTAACTGACCCCTACTACTGTACTTAGTAATGTAACTTTTAATGAAGACTTGAAAGTGAATCTTATCAAACACGAAGAACACCCGAGTTGCTGCGTCAGTTGGCTCACGAGATCATCAATAATATTTCTCCTCGGGCCCTGGTCATTTACATTGACGGAAAGCAAATCTGACTCTGGAAGAATAGGTAGCGAATTTTTATGAAGAACAAGTACAGCAGAATTTAGATATCGTTTTAGAAACCCGGACCACAGTTCAGTATTCCAAGGCTCAGAATTAATTGCTATAAAAGCTCTGAACCTAGCTTTAGACTTTGAAGTACCTGATGTTTGTATTCTGACTGATAGTAAGTGCTCAATACAGTATTTGAAGGATTGGCCAAGCATCCTGGACCAATTGGGGCAGGATATCGTTACTAAACTAGCTGTTTTGGACCAGATCGGATCGGTGTGCTTGCAGTGGGATTCCTCCCACTATGTAAATGAAATTGCTGATCTGGTCGCTAGAGAAGGTTACGAACTTCCAAAGCTTCTTCATCAATCGGTTAGCTTCAAAGGTTCATTCCATGACTTTGGCCAGAGTGACTACCGCTTGGAGGTCGCCACCAATTCATGCATGGTACGCCGCTAAATATCCTGATATGTCCTTTTTTGCAGTGCTCCTGTCCTAGATCTGCTCAAACGGCTTTAGCTAGACTAGCTAGGTCGGGCCACGCTAAGAGATTGGTCCTTCAATGGAGACGAGAAGACATTCCCTCTTTGTCATTGTTCGACCATCAAGTCTCCCTTTCATCTCATCGACATGTATTGGTGCCTCTGTGAGGCACCTGTTGAATGAGGGGCGGACCGTATATACGATCTATTGATACAGCATGATCTACTGGATTTGGCTTAGATTCTAAATCAAGGGTACGAGCAACAACAACACCATTTTTTACCTCTTTTTTTAACACAATTTTTTTTTTCGAGTAATATGAAACAAACATACATTCCATATGGAATTTTCTTTTTTTAAGATTAATATCATCATTAACTAACGGTTCATATCCCCTCTATCATCTACTATTTATTATAAAAAGTGATGATATGAATCTTTAGTTAATGATGATAGTTAATATGATAGATGATAGTGTCCAAATGAATTTTTATTATACAGATAATTAGAATTTTCAATTTTATTTTTCCTTCATTTTTATTGCATAAATAGGATGGAATTTGAAGTTTCATATTCTGATATAAACATGTTTAGATTCTATAATTTGGTTTTAAAGTTTGTCTTAGACAGTTTAATTACCGGTAAAAATGCAAGATAGCCGATAAATTGGTGTCAAAACATTTTTTGCCAAAATGCACCGCCCAATAGGTTGTGAACACCAATCCAAACGATGGATCGACTGGGCGTAAGTTAAATTTGAATAGAATGAAGACAAAAATGCTAAAATTTCGGGAATTTTAAGAAAATAATGTATCTTTATCCCACATCATCATTAATGATGAATGACTGAACACTGTTGTAAGTCAATATGAGCAATATTTTGTGTAAATATATTTTTTTCACTAAGGTGTAATTTTATATAATTATTGCAAAATTCATGTGTTATATGCTATATTCTGTGCGTCCCTTGATGGAGCTGTTTGTTGGTCTTCACACCTGACCGGATGGGAATCCGATATGTGCAACGGAATGCCCCGTCCTGGTGGATGCAGCTCATTTGCCACAGCTATGGGGCGTTTTAATTGGCAGGTGTCACAAAAATACTTAGTGCAAGTTGGTCAAGAGATCAGCCCCAAGACGGAGATTTGGATTGGTCGTGGTGAGTTCCCGTCATCACGGCATATGCATGATTTTTACTGCATAAGTGGCACCTGCCCTAACAATAATCCTTCTCAAACATATATATTGTTCAGCCAGCTACTGACATTCCAAATCATTGAAGTAGTCCCAACATTCTTCCTTCAATTTTTTAATAATGCTTGATTCCTTATCCGCAAAAATAAAAATTCCATTAATATTTTGGCCGCGACATAAATAACGAAAGCAAAGGCGAAATCCGCCGTCTCTAAGGAGGAAATGATAGCTGCTGTGAAAAATAAAATCTGTAGAACAAATTGGCCTAAAGCAGCATGAGCTACTTATTTTGAAATGAAGGACAATGAATGGAAAATACATCAAGTCCAATCTTCGATTAAATCGATGGAAATTATTTTCGTCAGATGTGCTTCCATTTCAACTAAATTTCACGCAAGCGATGATTTGAAAGTTTCTAAACAGTGCAAACCAGCCTTCCACAAAAAGAACAACAAAGGATATACATTGTATTGTTGTACAACATGAAATCAATTCATACAGAGAGATTTACTAGAAAAGAGACAGAAAGTAACGTATTTGTTATTTGTAGAAGAAATTTATTACTTTAAAAAAAAAAAAAAAAAAAAAAAAAAACGAAATGTTTTAATAAAATTCCGCGCATTCGTATGTTTGAGAACTTTCAATGCTGAGATGCTAAGGCGTTAAGAAACTATATATATATATATATATAGGGCATGGGTGCTGTGGTCGTGTCTAGGGGTTAATTTGAAAATAAATGAAGAAACAGAGTGTTTCTTTTATTTCTAATTCAGCAAATATTATCTACAGCTAAATTTACATTGATTATTGATTTTGGGTTTCAAACATATTCTCGATCATCTTCATTCTCCGCTGCATAATGCAGCTATCTCATTGACAGCAAACTTTCCGCTCGTCGCCGACCAGCCTTCCTCCTATTTACAGGGATCTGCTTCCTTCTCCCACAAAAGAGGTCAATGTTCAGAGTTCTTTGACTACACATAACAGTAATGTGTCGCTACCTGCTGATTATCAGGCAAACAAATCCTTCATATATAGAGAGATAGAGAGAGAGAGAGAGAGAGAGACAGAGAGAGAAAGATAATCAGCTTTGCAATTTGACTTCGTAATAAGACTCATAAAATGAAGTATGACTTCATAAAATGAATTTACTTTAATCACAACTGGATGAGATATAGGTTTCTTCAATACTTAATCATGCTTTTAACAATGTATAAATATTATATCTTCGTGAATTAAGATTTCATATTAAATAAATATTTTACAAACATTGTGCTGGTTATGAATATAACAGGAAAATTTTCTAATTACCAAGAATATTTTATAAAGTTGAAGTATTTTGAAAACAGTTTGCAATATTGGGTGCATTGAGTCTTTCATGGCCTTTTGAATAGCTCCGCTTCAGAAACGAAAGCTTATTCGAATCTTCATTGCTGGGGAGCCAACTGCAAAAGTTCAAATTTTTATTCCAAAGATGATCGTTAAAAATTCGTAGTCAAGAAATTTCTTTCGTTGGGTTCTAGGGAGATAGAGATGACAACAAACCTAGCAGTAAATATACCTTCAGTGAGAACCCGTTAAAAATTGTGGCGACAAAGAGTGGGTACATATTAGTTGCTTCATGTTGAATAGGCGTGACAAATCTGTAGATTTAAATGCCCTTATCGAAAAAAGTTACATATTCATTAGAACTTAAACCACTTAAACTGCAACCGTACTTCATCTGAGAGCCAGATGGAGTAGAGTGACTGAGAGTGTAGAGGCTGGCACGTACTGATCACGTATAATCTACTCAGAACGATGGCGGAATTTCGCCCCCGTCTTTTGAAGGAAATTTCTCTACTAATCATGATGCTCGCCCCCCTCTGGGCCATTTGGAAGTACCCGATCCGGCGCTGACATTGAATCGCTATGACCACAGTGCCGCTCTTCAATTCGGAAGCCGAACACTGCCATCAAATCACTACAGCAGAGGCGCAACTGAAGGACAAGAAAAAAGACATGATGATGCAAATTATTGACCAGCAAAACATTCTCATTGATGGTGGAATCATAGAACCTAACTTAGCATAAAAAAGCCTCCATGGACGCCCTCAAGAAGCTGAGACAGCGGGTCGCAAGACTCCGAAAAAAGGGTAAGTGAGCTTGGTTCATGTCCACTCATTAACTGCGCTAGGCACAGCAAGGCTAAAGTAAAAATTTATTTAAAAGCTAAAACTAACATTAAACCTAAGAAAACTAAAACGACTTGCAGCTGCCATACTAATGATAATGATGGATTTTGTTAAACCGCCTAAAAGCCATACCGTTAATGTTGAGAGTAATTTAAATAACCCAATAGAAACTGCTAATAACTTTACTAACTTAAACGCTGAGGAGACCGATCTTGAAATAGACTCTGCTATGACTACCTACTGAACTCAAATTGCCGCCCTATTATGGTGCGCTACTCGACAACCTAAAGGATCCGATTGCTGAGATCAGCAATCAATTCAAAAGACGATGTCAGAATCAAGCTTGCTGGTGAGCGACTAAAATTTTTCCGGAAACTCTGATATACATACTCCATCAATAAATACCTTACGGAGGAAAAAGGGGAATACTACGTCATCACACCCAAGAATCAACACCCGCTTAAAGCGGTGCTAAAAGGCCTCCCTGTCAGCTATTCTGTTGACGAGATCGCCACCGGACTTGCTGAACTTGGTCTCAAGATAGATCAAGTTCGTCAATTGACAAAACCTGAAGACCAAGGCACCTATCCCGGTGTGAGTAAATTGTTTACCGAAAAGCCCCAGAGAACACCAAGATTCCCGAGGTAAATCGCCTCCTTCACTTCTCGGTTCGAGTAGAGAAATTCAACCGCCAGCCAGGAGCGTCACAATGTTTTTCCTGCAATCTGTTTCACCACTCATCTAAAAATTACAGCTACAAAAAAAGATGCCTCAAATGTGGGGGTGAACATTATATTAAGGACTGCCATATTAAAGAACGCATTGAAAATCCAACTTGCATAAACTGCCACCAGATGGGCACCTCGGCGCTCTCGTCGCTCATCCTCTCGCCGAGGATGCCCAATGTTCTCCAAGCCACGCCTCCGCCCAACCAAAACCAAAGGACCTCCTTCAACCGCCACGGGTGTCTCTACGCAAAAGTTTCTTCAAAGGAACCCCGAAAAACACCATGCCATGGTTCTGGAAAACAGTTTGATATCAAAGGTGTCTGTGTCATTCAAGGAATGGTCTGATTATGAATCTCTCTGCTGACTTGGAGAATTGCAAAATGACCCCAGCTCATTTAAGACATGGCTGATTTCAAGCGCAAATTTCCATCCATTCAGAATGCTGGCCTTTCGTCGAGGGAACGGTCCTCATCAGGACCTTTTACAAGTACCCAGTTCCGGCGCTGCTGCCAGAAGCCATGAACATGGAATCTCCGATTCTCTCTGAAGCTGAGCAATGCATAGTATCACTGCGGCCCAGGCCCAGCTAAAAGTCAAAAAGGAAAGGCTGTCGACATGATGCGCCAAATTGTCAGCCACACCAGAATATTCTGATTGTAGAAGGTGTCATTAAACCGACTGCCATTAAAACCTACCAAGGATGGACTTAAGCGGAAGATGCATTTGCAGAGGCCACTAAAGGGTAAGTGAGCTTGATTATGTCCACTTACTAACTGCGCTAGGCACAGTAATGCGCAAGTAAAGTTAAGCTATAAAACTGGAAACTAACCTTAAAACTAAAAATCTAAAAGACCATGCAACTACTCCTAACGATGGCTTTATTAAGCCGCCAAAAGGCATACGGCTAGAATTTGTGTTGACACTAATATTACTAACCCTGTTGTAACTGCTAATAACTTTGATCAATTGTCCGGTGATAAACTGATGCTGCAAATGTCGATATGATTCAGCTACTGAACAAGACAGCCGCCTATTATGGTGCGGTTTAATGATGATGTAAAAGAACACGTTTCTGAAATCAGCAATCAGCACAAGGGAGGACGTGCGGTGAAGTTTGCCGGAGAACGGCTTAAATTTTTCCCTGCCACCTCGGATGTACATCGAGCTGTTACAAGATACCTTACGGAGAAGCATCTAGAATTTTATGTCATCACGCCAAAATCAACGCCCGCTGAAAAGCGGTGCTGAAAGGACTGCCCGTCAGCTACTCCACCGATGAAATTGCTGAAGGACTATCTGAACTTGGGCTCAAAGTTAGACCAAGTCAGCAATTGACTAACCTCAAGACAAAGGCCCCCACATCCGGGGTGGCAAATTACTTATCGGAGAAGCCAAGGAGAACGGCAAGATCTTCCAGGTAAATAGACTCCTCTCATTACTCGGTCATAGTAGAGAAGTTTAACCGACGGCCAGGAGCATCTCAATGCTTCTCTTGCAATCTCTTTCACCATTCATCCAAGAATTGCAACTACAAGAAGAGATGTTTGAAATGCAGTGAGGGTAAACATCACCTAAAGGACTGCCACATTAAAAGAACGAAATGCAACCAAATCAGCCTGTATGCTATTTACTCGGAAACGTTCTATTTCTCCATTAGGGAGTATCACTCTTTTTGGCCAGCCCGTCCCCTGGGTAACTGAATATAGATACCTGGGGTTGTTTTTAGACGCAAAATTATCATTCAACTCCCATATTAAGAATGCAGTTGCTAAAGCAACTGGTGCGAGTATTAAACTCCACTGCCTAATTTCTCGAAAGAGTAGGCTTGCCATCAAACACAAGCTCCTGCTCTATAAGTCTATCATTAGACATATTCTGGTTTATGGTAGCCCGATTTGGGCCTCCACTTCCCTCACCAATATCAAGAGACTTCAGGTGTTTCAGAATAAACTCCTGGCTATGATTGCTGATGTGCCATGGTTCGTTCGTCGAAAGATCATCCATAGAGATCTAGACGTCGAACCTATTCCAAATTATTTAACCAAAATTTCAAAGAATTTTCTTGAAAATGTCCTCAGATTAGCAATGAGTTAATCCGTCGTCTGCCGACCTATCACAGTGGGGTGAAAAGTTCGCAGAAACGCCCAAGGGCTGTTTATGACGTCTCCTATGATTGTTTCCCTCGAGTTAAGAGACATCATGGCTGTTATCCTGAACAAGCGATCGCGAGTTCAGGTAACGGAGTGGATTTAACACTGTAAATTTTAAGTCCACTGAGACTAGTTAACTCACTGTGTATATGAGGAGTCATTTGGCTTTAAAAGTTTCTCGACTCTATTTTGTAAACAAAACGAATTTGCGCAGAGGTAAGGTGACGGACTCCCAACCGTAAGGTTGAGGGTTCGAATCCGGCACTCGGCTCAATTCACTATTTTTATATTTTTGCTACGATGTGCACCTCAATCCTTTCTTAACGGCTAGTGAATAGTTAGGTTTTTATTGTACGCTTTTTTACCCCATTTTTTTGTTAGGAAAATAAAAGGATGGAATAAAACCAAAAAAAAAAATAAAAATAAAAATTATAAAATGAAAAAATACAAAATACGGTCCTGATTGTGGCCTTTTTTTTTTTTTGGACTAATTATTTACTTTTCAGCATCAACCTACAACTGCTCTCACCGTTCAGCATAATCCCTTGTTCACCTGGTTCTATGAGTTATCATAACTCTGTTTACTTTATAATATTTTGGCATCGACAACTGGTCCCTAATTGTACTGAATTTAAATTTAACTTTAATTTCATTTATTTTGCATCTTACTTTTATTTATTATTAGTATTTTTATCTTTTTTTTTTTTTGAGTACCATTTAACTTGAATTTTTTTAGAAATTTTATCTTATTATCTTTACTAACCTAATTAAGCAGCCAATTAAAATTTAAAGCATATTTATTAATTAAGATGAGGAGGTTTTAGGGGTATTTCCCCAGTTGGTACTCCGTAATCGGTACGCCAGTTGCCAGTTGCCGGCACAATTCACTATTTTTATATCTATGCTACGTTGTGCACCTTAATCCTATCTTTAACGGCTAGTGAATAGTTAGGTTTTTATTGTACACTTTTTACCACTTTTTTTGTTAGGAAAATAAAAGGATGGAACAAAACCAAAAAAATAAAAATAAAAATTGTAAAAACTGAAAATCTTATAAAAATACGGTCCTGTTTATGGCCTTTTTTTTTTGTGGGAACTAATCATTTTACTTTACAGCATCAACTTCAACTGCTCTCACCATTCAGCAATCCCTGTTTACTTGGTTTAATGAGTTCTTCAAACTGTTTACTTTTTAATATTTTGGCATCGACAACTGGTCCCTAATTGTACTGAATTTAAATTTAATTTTAATTTCTTTTATTTTTATCTTACTTTTATTATTAGTAGTATTTTTATCTATTTTTTTTTTTTAGTACCATTTAACTTGAATTTTTAGAAATTTTATCTTGTAATCTATACTAACCTAATTAAGCAGCCAATTAAAATTTAAAGCATATCTATTAATTAAGATGAGGAGGTTTTAGGGGTATTTCCCCAGTTGGTACTCCGTAATCGGTACGCCTGCTGCCAGTTGCCATTCCTGAACAATTTGGTTTCAGAAGGCAATTAAGAACCTGTCACCATTTACTTAGGTTGACAGAGCTGATTCACGACGGCTTTAACGAACGCAAATCTACGGGAATATTATTTTTGGACGTAGCCAAGGCCTTTGATAAAATTTGGCATAATGGCTTATTATTCAAGCTCATGCGTTTTTTTATATTATTATTATAATTTCAAGTAGGTAATAAAAAGAGATAAACAATAGAAAACAAACAATAACGATTGGAGGGGAAATTGTGACACAGTGGAGAAACTGCATGGTAATTCGAAAGGAGAGGATATCGGAATGTTAATGAATAATATTCAGAACAGCGCGAGGTCTTTGCGATTTTTAAAATCAGAAATGTCGTAAACATAGTTGCATAGATCATTCAAAACGGAATTATTAATATTTGGAATGGAATTATAAAATTTTTTGCAGTTTTATACACAAAATTGTTTAAAACTTGGGAGGGAAAGAGCATGTCTGATATCCTCATTTCCGAAAAACCAAGGCGAATTTGTAATCATACGTAGGATTTTATTTTCAAGTCTTTTGTATGATCTCGAAATTGACGGAGCAGTAGATCCCCAAATAGAACTCGTATATGCAAGTATTGGACGCAAGTAAGCAAGATAAATGAGTTTTTTATTTTCCAAAGACATAGTAGAATTCCTACAAATGAGTGGATACAGTACACGAATGCATCTATTAAATTTATCCCTAGATGGTTAATGTGAGGGAGCATAATTTAATTTGCGATCTAAGATTACACCCAAATATTTAGTTTGCCCAACCCAATTAATAGGGTTATTATAAATTTTGATAGAAGGAGTATTAAGAACCCTTTTACGCGTGAATAGTACTGCTTCGGTTTTCTCAACGTTTAATTGAATTTTCCATTTTATAAGCCATTGTTCAAGATTCTGAAAGTTTTCTGAAGGTTTCTGAAGGTTTTAACTAATGATAAAATGTTTACGACCATGAGTGAGGAGTGCTGTATCATCTGCAAAAAGACTGATTTTCACATTATAAATTTGCGGAATATCGTTAACGTAAAGATTGTAGAGAAATGGTCCAAGTATTAAACCTTGGGGAACACCAGCCTGAATTTTTTGAACAGAAGAATCTGTGTTATCAATGGAGACCACAAAAGTTCTATTAGTAAGATAATTTTGAATAATTTTAATAAGAAAGGAGAAAAGTTGAAAATAATTAACTTATGTATTAACCCATTAACCCAAACTCTATCAAATGCCTTTTTGCTACATCAAGGAAAACCACAGCAGTATCTAATTTCCAGGAAAATCCCTCAGAAACAGTTTCAGTGAGATTAAGTAGTTGATGCGTTGTAGATAATTTTCAGTAAATCCAAATTGCTGGGGAATGAGAAGATTTTTTTGTTTAGTTTCATTTTTAGATAAGTCAAAATGACCTTCTCTATTAATTTGCTTAATGAAGAAAGAAGAGAAATGGGCCTGTAGCTAGTAGGGGAAGTTGGATCTTTACCTTTCTTATGAATGGGCAAAAATTCGAGCTCTTTTCCAACAATCAGGGAAATAAGAATAATGAATGGCAGCGTCAGCAATTTGGCAAATTTTAAAAATAGCTTTTAAAGGAAGATTTTTCAGCATCTTATTTGTAATAGTATCCATACCAGGCGTTTTGTTAATCTTTAAGCCAGTGATGAAATCGATAATAGTAGAAGCTTTAGTATTAACAATTTTTGGAGCAAAATGGATGGAGTTAAAGTTAGAGGTAGAGTCATAAACAGTTTTAGTATTCTGAGGATCATTAATGTTATTTTCCTGAAACTGCTCCCTGAAAGCAGTCTGCCAAAATTTCGGCTTTTTGAGAATTAGTTGTAGCTGTGCAATTGATAGTTTTTAGGGTGGTAATAGAGGATTTTTCCTCTTAAAATCTTTTCGGAAGCTTCCAAAAAGAACCATCTTGGCTGTTTACAGCTTGAGGTGATTATTCCACGAAGTTTTTTCTTGTATTCAGAAATAGCCCTTCTGACAAGTGCTTGAGTATATAGTTGTAATGAGTTTTGCTTTTTGCGGATCTCTGAAAATTTGCCAATTTTTGCGCGCATGATTTCTTTGAGTAATTAGAGTTTTTAATGTATGGAGGCAAATAGTTACTATTGTTAACAGCGATATTTTTAGAAGCAGAGTTGTGAGCGTAGATAATGGCATTGGGAAAATTAGTTACTTCATTTTCAATATCTTGAAAGGAATTAATGTTATTAGTAGAATAGGTAATATTTTTATCAAGGGTGGTAGTAAATTTAGACCAAATAGTTCTAGTTTTACTGGGGATTGGGATGGTAGGATAAGTAAAAATTATATTTTTAAGATAACAGGGATTATGATCGGAAGAGAGTTCACTGAGAGAGTTGATAGAATGGGTGAAATGGAAGTTATTAGTAATAGCAAGATCAATTATTGAAGCTCAATTAGCACCAAGTCTAGTGGGCGTAACGATTTGATTTTCCACCCCAAATTATTAAGATTCTTTGCTCTTACCTACAAACCCGAGCTTTCTTAGTCAGAGTAGGTGGAGTTACTTCCTCAACCAGACCAATAGAAGTGGGAGTACCGCATGGTTCTCTCTTAGCGCCCGCCTTGTTTAACTTATATATAAATGATATACCGAGAGACTGCCAAACCTCTCTTTTGCTTGCTACGCTGATGATACGTCGATAGCCACACAAAACAAATCATCTCAGCTTGCTGTTAAAGACCTTCAATATTCTGTTTTTAAACTTGAAAAAATGTTTAACCACCTGCAAAATAAAAAGTAAATCCCACGAAATCCGCCTGTATGCTATTAACTCGGAAGATCTCTTTTTCTCCATTAGGGAGTGCCGCTCTTTGACCAGCCCCGTCCCCTGGGAAACTGAATATAGGTACCTGGGTTGTTTCTAGACCCAAAATTATCATTCAATTCCCATATTAAGAACACAGTTGTTAAAGCAACTGGTGCGAGTATTAAACTCCACTGCCTAATTTCTCGAAAGAGTAGGCTTGCGATCAAACACAAGCTTCTGCTCTACAAGTTTATCATTAGACCTATCCTGGTTTACGGTAGTCCTATCTGGGCCTCTACCTCACTGACAAATATAAAAGAGACTCCAGGTATTCCAAAATAAACACCTGGCTATGATTTGCTGAATCACCATGGTTCCTCCGTCGTAAGATCATCCATATAGATCTAGACGTCGAACCTATTCTAATTACATAATCAAAATTTCAAAGAATTTTCTTGAAAATGTCCTCAGATTAGCAATGAGTTAATCCGTCGATCTCCAACCTATCACCCTGGGGCGAAAAGCTCACAAAAAAGACCACGGGCAGTCTACGACGTCTCCTATGAGTGTTTTCCTAAACTTAAGAAACACCATGGCTGTTACTCTGAACAAGCGCAAGCGAGTTCAGGTAATGGGGGTGAGCCTTGCTCATTGAGAAGTTATCTCAATGCGTATCTGACGATTACTTTTGGCTTAAAAACTAATTGTAAATTTAATTTTTGACGAACTGGAGCAGAGGTAAAGATTCGGATCTTTGACCGCGAGGTTGAGGGTTCAGATCAGAACTCTGCTCCTTTTCTATTCCCTTTTTATTGCTACGTTGTGCTTTAAATTCATTCATGCCTTTCCGACTAGTAACTAAGTTAGGTTTTTATTTCATTTTCGTACGCTTTTTTTTGCCTTTTTTTTGTACAGTAATAGAAGGATTAAACATAAAAACTATAAAAACAAAATAAAAATTTTAAAATCGAAAACCAAACAAATATTATAAAATTGAAAACCAAATAAAAAAAATTATAAATTTAAAGAATCACAGGTTCTGTGATGGGTTTTTTTTTGTGGGGACTTGTTTAATATTTTACCTTTCAGATGCTCCTATTGGCTCTCACCGTTCAGCATGATTTCCAATCAGCGATTTTCGTAAAAAAAGGGTTGGGTGGTTTGTTTACGTTTTGAAATAGTTTACGGCATCGACAACTGGTCCCTAATGGTACCGAAATTAAAACTTAACTTTTAAATTCTTTTTTTTTTATCTTACTTTTTTATAAATAGTATTTTTTCTTTTTTTTTTTGCGTGTACCATACATTGAATTTTTAGAAACTTTAATCTTAAATTTTTTACTAACATTAATTAAGCAGCCATTAGAATTCTAAACTTATTTATTGATTTATTATGAGGAGGTTGTGGGGTATTTCCCCCTGTTGGTACTCCGTAATCGGTACGCCAGTTGCCAGTTTCTTGCCAGTTACGGCATCGACAACTGACCCTAGTTGTACCAATTTAAAACTTAACTTTTAAATTCTTTTTATTTTTTATCTTACTTTTTATAAATAGTATTTTTAATCTTTTTTTTTTGAGTACCTACTTAATTTGAATTTTAAGAAACATTTATCTTTAATCTTACTAACATTAATTAAGCAGCCATTAAAATTCCAAGCATATTTATTAATTAAGATGAGGAGGTTTTGGGGTATTTCCCCTGTTGGTACTCCGTAATCGGTGCGCCAGTTGCTGTTAAAGACCTACAATATTCTGTTTTTAAATTAGAAAAATGATTAACCACCTGGAAAATTTAAAGTTAATGCCTCGAAATATGCCTGTATGCTATTTATCGGAAGATCTCATTTTCTCCACTAGGGAGTATCACTCTTTTGGCCAGCCGTCTCCTGGGTAACTGAATATAGATACACTGGGGTTGTTTTTAGACCCAAACTATCTTTCAATACCCATATTAAGAACACAGTTGCTAAAGCAACTGGTGCGAGTATTAAGCTCAACTGCCAAATTTCTCGAAAGAGTAGGCTTGCGATCAAACACAAGCTTCGACCGTAAACCATTTATTTCTACAGGCGATTATTATTATTTTAAAGCGATACGTCAAGTCGGTGCAGCCCAAGAAAAATACGGACGTGAGATTAGGATTTTGTTTGGATAAGAATCGACTACTAATGAAAGCCTATTAAACTTTTGGACTTAGGGAGGGTGAGGTCCAAAGTATTTCATATTTTACAGACCATAGTGGGCCCAGTTTTATTTTATAATGTCCTTTGAAAAATATTTGCATATACGACTAACCAACTGACAGATTTTTGAACAAATAGCAGTTTACCTACGACAAATTTGTGTTGCAGCCCAGATTCTGCCTATGTATTCCTGAAGGGATGACATACTTGTTGATGACTGTGCAAAAGACATTTTTCCCTTACATATCATCTTATCTGACAACACGTTAACTGAATTGGCTCTTCAATGGCCTAAATTGTCTCGATGGTTTACCCTTTGTGAATACACCTTCGTGCATATCACGTGCTTGAACATTTATCGATAATAAACAGGCTGCACGTCAGAGCCTAGCCACAAACTAATGATGATAGACCTGTCTGAAGAAGCCAAGTGTATAGGAGAGTATCTCTTACTGATCAACGAGTTGAATAGTTGAAAAAAAAACTGTTTGACTCTTTAAAAGGGGTTTATGCAGTCGCCTTTAACCAAGATTGGTGTCTCAAATATAACTGAGCTTGGAAAATTGGTTTGCATAACGGATGTCAGGTTGAAGGAAATAAGAGTCTTGTGTACGGTATATTGTATCCATTCATGTGAAAAAGTCTGGTTTACGGTGTGAGATTAGAAGGACTTCCTGTTCGGATGTATAAAAAGCCAGCTGCAGAGCAAAAGAAATAATTAACTCTTCTGTCCTTTGAACGAGTTGGTTCTCTTGCAGTCTCCTGCTCTTATTGACAATATGGGAAGACCAAGATTATACCATTCGAAGAATATATTTTCCTGCGCACTGCGATGACGGCCGAAACACAGTACATGGTCTGCGGCAATTTACTCTATCCAGAGGAGAAGGAGAAAACTAGATGGTAAACACTCCTTCTGAGTGGAAGAGGAATTCGAAGAAACGGCAAAGGACCGACATTCAAGATCGAATGGCGGTTTATGTCCCGGGCAGGAACCGAAGAAATGGGAAGAATATGTTTGACGCCTGCAATCAGCCCACTGGGGAAAAAGAGGTTTGATAATTGTATTCCTTTTGAGACTGAAGATAACTAGGATCCAGTAGACGAAACAGAAAAACTGCTCGGATCCTGTTGAGGAGCCCGAAGATCCGTAGAGCGAGTCGTGTCGAAACAAACAACTTACATAGCATTTGACACAGATATGAGACACTGTATAGTCCATTTGTAAAGAATGGTGGCGAGTATGCCCTTGCTTGATTCAGTAAGATGAAAGTATTTCATTCGAACAGAGGAATGGCAAAAAAAAAAAATAAATAAATAAGAGATCACACTACAACTCTACCCCCCTTTTGTCTACCGTTTTTGAAAAAATGTTATTTACTAACGTTATCGTTTGAACTTAGTCAATTCGACACGTTTCATTCGCAATGTTGTTTGAATCAGTTCGTTAATACTCAATGTTGGAAAAAAATGTTTGGACTTTTTTACGAAAACCATCCTTGACCATGTTGAATTTTAAAAGCCGAAACCACAACTTCATGTGGAATACAAAGTTTCATCCAAGATAGAGCCTTCATGCGTAGCTATGCAGAAAAGCATACTAGATGCAGGTTGTGAGTCGCTGTCAGTGGCGAAATAAACAAACAAATTTTTAAATTGTTTGGACTACCAGTGTGCGAAATTAAATTGCAAGTGCTGGAGGATTGTCTCAAATACGAGAAATTGCTACTTTCATCAGAATAACTTTTCAAAAAGGGCGAAGTCCAACGTGGAGAAGATGATTTTATTTGCTTCTTATTCATTATATATATATATATATATATATATATATATATATATAATTTAATGAATTTTAAATTAGTTTAAGCTTTAATTCCTGATTAAAGATTAAGATCATAAAATTTGTTTTTCTGCAGTGAACAAAGGGTATAACTTTATATTTACATATATAAGGTATGTACTTATTATAAGGTATAAGATATACGCTTATGTATATATATATATATATAGTACATATAAAGTGATAATTATTTTAATTTAGCAAAAAATTTTTCTTGATTAGAGTGAGTAATATTTTTAATTATGATATTATTAACAATAAAATAATTTCTGTCTATAACTGGTAATTTATAATTAAAAGAAATATATTTCACACATAAAATTTTTTATCATGAGGCTTCTATTTTTTAATTTAATTTATTTATTTATTTTGTTAATATGTATTAATATACGAAATAAGTTTTGGTTTTTGTATTATGGTCTCACCATAAATTTTTTTTGGTAAGTTTTGTTCTGTAAGTTAATTGGAAAATAAAAAAAGTTTGATTTCAAAATATAAGAGAAAGAAAAGTAACAAGTAAGTAACAGTATATTCCCTGAGATATTAGGAATAATTTCATTAAAATGCCAGATATTATTGGTGCCAAAGTCTAGTGTCATAATTATTTAATTTATTATCCATTATGCTAGCATTGATTAAATATCGCAGGAAAGCGACAGAACCGGGAAAAGAAGGAAAAGTCAAGAAAATTTATCCACTTTGAAAAAACAAGGAAACTTGAAAAGATAATTAAAAAATGAGGAAAAATTGCTGACGAGAGTATTTCTTGCCTACTATACGCGTGATAGGTGATTTTGCAAGATTACTACAAAATTATCATTCGCATGATCGGCGATTTTGTAGCCAAAGTTTTCTTGGCAGTTCGATTTCTTACTTATTTTACGGCAACTTTACGTCCTTTTCTTTTTTTGATTGGCTGTCCAGTTTTTAATTTATCTTTATTGTGAAACATGCCTTTCAATCATCACTAATGTGTGTCCTGTATATATTAAAGTGAGGAATTACCTGACATAGGTAGGAAAAATAAGGGAAATTTTGAAGTAGGAATTGCCTCGGGTAGAGGAAAGGAATGGAAGTCTAGGAATTTCAACTTCTTCTATTATGCAGTATAGCTTCATTTGCTCTTGCATATTCGCGGTCATTTTTCTGTTCGCATTATGTTTGATAAGAGTGCCATTAATTTTAATGTTTTTGAGATTTGTCAATCACTCGCCAATAATTAACTATTTTCCTTTGTTTATTTAAATTCTTTACTAATGTTTTCAACTTTACAATATTTAAAATGTATTTTTGAATGTTTTGTTACACAAAGGTATAGAAATAAAGAATAAAATATTGAAATTTTTATATATTTTTTTATTGTAATATACACTGTTGTGCAAAACATAAGCAACAATGTAAAATTTAGCAGATAGCCAGTGAATTTAAGCAGAAAAGGACGTCTGGGCTGATCAGTACAATGAACACGTAAGTCAGTAGAAAAGTCATGCGTATGCAAATATCAGGAACGGAACGTCGCAGGCTACGTGAGCGTACGCAAAACGAAAGGACGTGATGTGGTGTGTGCAGCTCAACAGTAGAAATAAAAGAAAGGACGGAGACGCAATTCAACATATTCGCTGCAAGTGCCAGTGAGTTATTTCGTGAAATATGGCTTGAAAGATTGGAAATCACCTGGACGACTTCACACGTGGAAGGATCGGAAAACTGGAGGACGGGCGTACTGTCACCAGTGTAGCTGCAGAGTTCGGAATCAACAAAAATTGTGCCCTTTCACGGCCTTTGAGCGTTGCAAACTACAGGTACAGCTGTTAGAAAGATTGGTGGTGGTCTCCCGTCGTGTCCTCTTTACGGATGAGAGTCGGTTCTGTACCAGAAGCGATTATCGACGCGTTTTGATTTGGAGAGAGGTCGGGACCCGGTTTTATCCCAGTAACCTCAGGGAAAGACACCGTCATGGTGGTTCTGAGTTCTTGTCTGGGAAGGCATTTTGCTGAACGGGCGAACTGAGCTCCACGTTTTCGACAGAGGGTCTGTAAACGAACTATTGTGAGGGAGGTAGGAAACAGTGCGTCTGTTCCGAGGTGCCATTGGCCCAGACTTCCTTTTATAGATGACAATGCACGGCCACATTGGACTCTTGCCGTTGAGGAGCTACTGGAAAGTGAAGATATCCCTCGAATGGATTGGCCAGCGTACTCCCCAGATTTAAATCCCATCGAACATGTGTGGGATGCTTTGAGAGACGCATTGCAGCACACTTACATCCTCCGGAGAACACCCAACAACTCAAACAGATGCTGATTGAGGAATGGGCACTCCTACTGCAAGAAATGTTGCACCAGCTGGTTCTGAGTATGCGGAGACGGTGCGAAGCAACCATTGCAGTGAGGGGAGGGCATATTCCATATTAAGGAACATCTGCTTGTTTTTCTTCCTCTTGGACAGACAATCATAAATCACGACACTATGCGTTCAATAAAGCTTGTTTTTTGTTTGATTCCATACCGTATGCATTGTATTCCTTTTTTCAGCGCCGATGCTTTCGTCATCCATTACGTACATAATACTCTCCCTCATTTCTGAATGTCTTATCTCTCATTCATATTTCTGAATGTATGTTGTGAATTTCTGAATGTCATATCTCTCTGATGATTTCTCGTGGAGTTATGGCAAAACCCCCAACTGTTGCTTAAGTTTTGCACACCAGTGTATTATGTCGATTGTATTTACAACAAAATATCGAAGTAAGTAGCTAAGTTTGCCATACATTTATCCTTTTTTTATTTTATTTATTCTTTGCCCTATTTTTTCATAGTTTTAGGAGGCCAAAATTCCAGGATATTTGTTAATATATTATTGATACCATTTTCAATTGTATACTGCATTTCGCTGGGGGTTTTCTTGGCTAGTTTCTCTGTAGTAAAAACAATGAAAAGTTTCATCTTCAGCGAGCGAAGAAGGATGCATGACCAATGAAATTATATTTACGATACGGTGCTTGCCCATCATTGACCCAGTATTTAAGCTTTTCTTGAATCATTGCTAGGGCGGTACTTAAAATGACCTGCCGAAAAAAGAGAAACGCTACCGGCACTGATAACGATTAACTGTGGTTTGGCAAATTGTAAAGAAAATATTGTTATAAACTATCAATAAAAGAAAAGGCAATTTACAAAGTAAAAATAAAAATAAGTCTACATAACAGAATGTATGAAATTTTGAAATATAAATATTTAACAAAAATGCTATTTCTTACATCTTCCCAACTTTCAAACAATTAAATTTAATAATTTAAAAAATTTAACATAAAGATAATTCTAAATCATAACTCTTAAGCAGATAATTAAAAATTAAGATGACATCACATGCAGCCAAATAGCATTGAACAGTTAGACTAAGCAAAAGATAAAATTTGTTTAATTAGAAAATAATTTATAAAAATTAAATTTTTTTGCAAGAAATCATGTTAAAAATTATACCTAATCAGAATGCTAAAAGTTACATTGTAATATCGTACACATACACACCCACACACCCACATATATATATATATATATATATATATATAACAGGTGGGCTGAAAAGTTTGTAGGCTAACACATAGATGGCGCTACTAGTATTAAATTCATATGATTTTTAGTTAGCCCTAACCTTCAAAAGACACGTGTATATATTTGACAGCTGTTGCTCAATTAGTATATGAGTTATAGCATTTTTAGTGAAGCAACTTTTGTATAGTTTGAAAAAATGGATAAAAAAGGAATTTCGTGTGTTAATAAAGAACAGAATGTAAACTTCTATTCGATTCTGACAAGTTATCAAAATTTAATGTATCGCAACTTGATAAGAATTCTTGATATCGGCTACATTTTAGAAGTAGACCTTCGCTATCCAAAATATCTTTATAAAATACATGTTGATCTTCCTCTGGTACTTGACCATGTCTCTAATAACATCTGATATGCTACCTGATTATTCAAAACAACTCTGTAATGAATTTTATTAAAAAGTACCTCCTAGTAAAAAGTTAACTTCTTTTTTTTTTCAAAATCAAATTATATGACTCATTACTTAAATTTAAACTTTTATCTCCACCAAGGTATGATTTTGACTAAAATACACTGAATTCTAGCTTTCAGACAAAGACCTTTGCTGAAAAGTTATATAGATTTCAGGAATCAAAAGTGATTGGAAGTCAATAATGAATTTCAAAAAACTTTTTTAAAAATGAACAATTCATTTTTCGGTTGAACTACGATCAACGTTCTTCGCAAAACCTCTATCAAAGGCAATTTAACAGCTGAAGGATGCAAAAATCGTTCCAGTCCTTTACTGGATTATTTTGAACCCATCAACGATACTCTAATGCTCTTTGAAATGAAGAAACCAAACTTGCTTTTAGATAAGACAATTTTAATCGGTTTTTGTGTTTTGGAGCTTTCAAATCTGCAAATGTTTAAACTATACTAATCGCACTTGAAATATTATTATGCTTCAAAGCGGGAATTGTTGTACACTGATACCGATTCTTAGTACATGAATATTCAAACAAAAGATGTTTATAAAGATCTAAAAAGGAATTTAAAAAGCATTTTGGATTTAAGCAATTGAAAGAGACAGTCAAATGGTTGATGAATCAAATAAATTAAAATTGGGGCTTTTAAATAGCGAAACCATTCAGCCTATGAAAAGAATTTATCGGACTAAAATGTAAAACGTATGCCTTTTGCCAAAGGAAACACCACAAAAAAAACAGCTAAAGGTGTTAACAAAAGTAATGTGTTCCGCTTTAGATGATGTCTTGAGATGTATAAAAATGTATTATAGGATAAACTTTGTTTGAGACAAAAACCTATTATTTAAAAAAAAAAAACATGAATTAAAAGCAATTATACAAATTAAAATTGGATTGCCAGCGTATTGCGACACAAAATTTGTTCAAAACCGATGGTATGCATTCCCTAGCATATGGTCATTTTTTAATAGAAAATAATGAAGACAGAAGTGAATGTTGTTTTTCAAAACAGAAAGAACTATGTCAAAGAAAGAAACTGCTGGTGATCTTTACACCTGATCTTTTAACGACGGACAAAAAGGCGTAAATTGAGATGAAAGGATAAAGTTGATATTTTTATGAATGAATAAAATCCTGAAAATTAATATGAAAAATGCTACGCTAATGCTTTATTGCTATTTTTATATTGCTTTTTTTATATCAATGTGTATTTAAATGAATGTGTATTTACATCCTTTTAAATAAAATTGTAAAAGGTATTCAATGTAACTTTTCATGAAAATAAAGTATGGGCCACTAAGCCTACAAAGTCTTCTAAGGTTAGATTTCGAGTAAACGAAACTTTCAGAAGGTTCTGCAGGTTTTCGAAGGATAATGTTTCTCATTCTTGACGTCACAAATGAGAAAACCGCTCCTGCTATCCTAACTTTGATGTCACAAGTGAGAGTTCTGATTGTTAAGATGATTCCTCCTTCTGAATGCACGAGGAAGAAATCTCAACAAAGCCATATTTTCAAGATTTCTCTCTGTGTGATGCAGTTATTATCAAAGGTGGTGACACAGAAACCATCATGGTAATAATACTCGATTTGAGATCGTTTGTGACCTTTCCGATATTGTTCGTTTTTTTTGTTTGGATACAGAGGTTCTTGGTGAACTTGCTTCATTTAGTTTTGGATCCAATTGTGAGAGAATTAGTCGGTCTTTCACATATTTATTTCGATCCCCTGTATGGGGTATATTAGTAGCTAAAATCCCTTTTGCATAAAGGTATTGAAACCTACAGGCGATTTTCTTTCAGCTATTTCATTTCTCATTAGATAACTGAATAAATCGAATCCATTACAAGACTTCGATATTATGTTTTTTATATTTTTGAAAATTCGCTCATTTCATTGGACGCATAATTGGTATCTCGGAGCTTCTTCAGAATGGGTAGAATATATTTCTTTCTTGTTTTCGGGACTGTATATGTGATGCATTTTGCAATCATGTCGTTCTAGAAGGTACAGGTGAGAATATCATTTCATGCAAAGCGTCTGTTTATTGTAAGAATTCATTTGGAATTGCAAATGGTTTATGCAGAGAGAAGGCTGCATCAAACGTTGATATTTCGATATCCAGTGAGATAATAATTTGGCTTTCACATCTTCCGGTGTTTCCTCTTCGTGTAATAACTTTGAAATATTATCTTTAATTCATATTTCAGGTTTATTCAGTTGGTACTATTTTTGATACGAGCTCTGGTGGGACTAAAGCCATCTTTCGAGCCATTTGTTTTTCTTTCAAATCCTCTTTCCTATAGCTTTCCCCACTAGACACACCTCCGACGAAGCTCAAAACAGCAGGCAAAACAAATCCAAAAATCCCAAATCCAAAAACAAAGGCAAAAAAATCCCCCTGTTTGACTTGTTAATAATTTACGCTTTCGAGCAATAGAAACATTTATGTTAGCTAACTGGCGAATGGTTCTCTTATAGCGACATAATCGTTTGACATTCGCTTTCGGAACATTACCACGATAATACATTTGGACATATTTCACACAATGTTTTTATCTGTTCGTTGGTAGCGCTCTTCAGTATTGCGTTCTTTGTCGTGGACTCGCAGCGGATAAAACATGCAACAAGTGCACATGACGTTTGATTCGATTCCTTTTTCTTCAGGAACAAAAACCCAATTAACACCGTTATGATCTGGAAAAATAGATTGTTGCAATCTCAATTCATCATCTGTCGTTGGGAAGCAATCCACAAGTAGAAATTGATATTTGTCCGCTGTTGCCTTTTTATAATTCTGTGTTATCAATATTATGCTAAAATTTTTATGATGAGATTCTACAGCAAACATTTGTGATATATTCGCTGTCAAATTGCTCATAAGATCATCTAGAATTAAAAGATCAAATTGTTCGTCAGCTGTTGGCGATTCAGATATGAATTTGACATTTTTCACTACAAAACCATGGTTGAAAAATCTTATAACACCATACAACTTTTTTTCGGAAGTTCATAAACTGGTTCAGAAATAATTTTCGAACTAAATGAGTTTTTCCGATTTGACTTTCCCCGTTAATCATTAATGAAGGTGGGAATTTGAGCTATAGAAGCATCACAAACACTAATTTTTAAAGTTTCTAACTGAAACAGTTTCAAATTTCAACTTTGAAATGAGCCCTTTGAGTTCGCTTTTCGTTAATTGAACGCCTATAATCTCAGGAATAGGATTCAAGATTCGGTTTTGCACAATAGTGCAAATCAAAAATCTTTTATGGCAAATATGAAGATATATTTTTCGACCAATATGTTTAAAAACAAGGCACGATGTGTGTGTGACATTCATTTTTGAGATAATTCTGACGGTATTTGTGATTGCAAATAAATAATAAATACTTTGAATTCAACACATAAAAATCATCAAAATGATGAGGTTAGACCAGTTTGATATCTTAACGTTCAACATTTTTTTTAGAAGGAGGTATTTTGCAAACATTTTAATAAACCTGCTAGTGAACGAATTCTTTTTTATCCGGATTTCTAACAATAGTATGTTTGGCTATTAATAGTAGAAAACCTATTTTAATTAAAGTGATTCCGTCGTAAAGAGCGAATGTGCAATTTCAGTAAATAACTGTTATGAAACCGAGGCTATTTCGAGAGATGTGATAATTTAGTTCCGCAATATTGTTGCATCTCTTCCATTTTGATTGAAAAGACGACAGAAACAATGCTTATATAGGCACTCTAAAAAAATAAAATAAAACTCGTTTTCTCTTCAATATTAGGCTCGAACCCTTAACTCTATAAGAAACGAATGGCATGGATGTTAGATGCCGATTATGACAACCACGCCATTCTATTCCCAAACGAGATAGTATAAAAAGAGCATCCAGTTGTTACACGCCCTAACAGAGAGCACGTCTTACAACTCTACTTTATCATTACATCTTACAAGCGAATCAACTCAGTTATTATTATACTTAACAAATGGATAAAGCCTTGCAATTTCACTTCGCCAAGTTGCTCTTTCTCCCAACCTCTCCGAAAAGATGTTAATGCACCTTCAAGGTGAACGAGTTCATGGAGCACTGCAAGCGAAGAAAGCTTTACACTTTCACTTTTGGAACTTGTTCATACCTTCGGCCTCTCCTAAATATTTCAAAGCACCTTACAAGCGAACGAGTTCTTGATGCGCTACACGCCTTACATGGGGCACGCACGTTGCACGCGTAGGACACGTAGCAAGTGAGCCAGTTAATAGCACGGTAGTACTACTTGCCTTCTTCTGTTTTATATTTAAGACGAAGTATGCCAAGATGCAGGTTGACTTGTTTCGTCAGTTTGTAAGATCACATTTAATGCACATTTACTTTCTGTAATAGTATATTTTGAGTTCTTCAATTTATATTGATTATGACGATATTGATTATATACAAGTATAACACTAATACATTACAACAAAATGTTCATGAATTTAAAATTTCTACGATAAATTTCAAAGGTGACGACTCTATATACCAAATTGATTGTGATTCAATAACATTTACTGAACCACAAAGTACAGTAATTAATCCTGATAATAAAGTTTACAACCGTCTTAAACTTTAATACAAAACTGTCGTTTTAAGATTTCCGTGTCAATTAGGACTGAGTCATATTATTTGCTGTAGAATCAGCTGTCAATTAATCAAAAAGGTATACAATTGACCATGTTACACACACTGAAATATATATATATATATATTTCACACACACATACTGTATATATATACACTCATGTCCATAAATTAAGGATAATGAAGTTCAGGAAAAGAAAGAGACAGAACAAAACAAATTTGACTTATTTGTAAAGTCTATTTATTAAACAAAAGGTAAAGAGCAAAAGATGCTATATGTTTGACATAATTAATAAAAATTGTGATTTTCACTCCCTGGAGCAAATTTAAAAAAGAACCTATTTACAAAAACAGTATAACATGGTTAGTATGATGGTTAATATGGAGTATGTCTCCCGGACGATGCAATACAGGTCTCACAACGCCTAGGCCTGCTGAGTATCAAATTATCAATCTGATCTTGGGGAATATTACACCACTCATCAAGCAATGCCCTCCGAAGTTCCGGTTGACAGGTGCGGGGGTTGAAGGACTGCAATTCGTCAGCCAAGCATATCCCACACATGCTCTATTGGTTCAAGTCCGGTGAGTATGCTGGCCAATACATACGGGTGGTATCCTCCAATTGAAGGCATTCGTCTACAATGTTAGCCCGATGAGGACGGGCGTGGTCATCCATAAACAGAAATTCAGCATCCATGGCGCCCCGAAACAAACGTACATGTTGTTCCAGAATGACATCCCGGTAGATGTGGCCTGTCATCGTTTACATTCTGAACATGCAGGTCAGTGCTGGAACCAAGAATAATTCCTCCCAAATCAGCCATCCTGCACGGGTACCTGGCGCTCTCCATATGAAAGTCCGGCGAGTCAGACTGCAGACTAAACCTGGACTCGTCGGAAACATCACACAAGACCAGTGTTGCGGTGTCCACAATGCATGCTTTCTCTACTCCAGGTTAATCGCAGACGACAGTGAGTTGCGGTAAGTGGAACACATCTGACGGCCTACGAGCGCATATAGACCAATGTGCCTAATTGTATGTACACGGTCTGCCGCGAAACTGTGGTACCGGTAGCTGAAGAGAGCTGACAAGACAGGTCTGATGCTGTGCTCCGTCTGTTTTCTTTGGCAGTAACTGCTAAATGCCGGTCTTCATTCGGCGTTGTAACTCGGGTGCTACCTGTGCTGTAACATCTACTCACATTACCATCATCTTGGAATCATTGCCAAAGCCTGGAGGTGACACTCTGGGGTTTACAGGTTCCTCGGATACTTCCAGCTGGATACGTCCACATTCCAGTCGTCCGATAATTCTGCCACGTAAAGTCATCCAAACTTCCTTTGTGCCATAACTATGCGGTTATTGCACTGAAAGGCTTTTTAAAAGAGCTTGTGTGAACAATTTTACTTCTTTGCCTGAACCATTCATATATACCCCTCTCTTACACTCTCGTCATTGTGAAGTACTATCCGCGCCATCTTGAGGAAGGTGGTTTCCTGTAATTTGCATACTCTTCTTCAAGATGTGTGTGATAATTCTACAGGTGAAATTTTTATTTTAAGAGTACAATTTCTGTGTGATTTCACGAGTTATCCTTAATTTATGGACATGAGTGTTTATCACACACACATATACATTCACACATACAATCTGCACACACACACACACACACACACATATATATATACCTTTATATATATATATATATATATATATTTGATATATATATAGAATAATTTGGAAAACATGTACAACGCAAGAGTCATAACAAAAAAAGGTGTTATCTATATGAAAGAAGCTGTAACATTCTTTTCGAATTCTTTTAAATTAAATCTGCACACACACATACACATGTATATATATATATATATATATATATATAGATAACACCTTTGTTATGACTTGCGTTGTACATGTTTTCCTAATTATTCTTTGCCAAAAGTAGCATCTTTTATCTATTAAAGTCAGAAGTTTTTTGCGCCCTGTTTGAAACAATAAACCACTATATAGAGTAAATATATATATTTTTTATAATACTACAGTAATAAATAAAACAGTTTTAACACTTTATTATTGAAAATCAAAATCGTCAAATTGTTAAACACACCTGTTCTGAAAGAAATTGATTCCTCAAAATGGTTTTTAAAACTTTAAACAAGGAATTTTTTTACAATTTAACATATGGTTAATAAAACGTGATTAGATATTTTTATCGTTAGCCAAATAAGTCGAGTAGTGTTTTTGCCCTCTCCTATTCTGACAAAGATGAGTCCTGAAATTAAATTTTTACAGCTACAATAACATTGAATTCCTTGAATCAGTTTATGATCAATAAATGTAGTTGAGATACTTTTATTGTGACCCCAATACATAAAAGGTATTCGATACACATGTTATGCTAAGAAGTAATACTTCCGACTATAATGTTCAGAAATCCAAAAACATCTTTCAATCAAATATAAACACTATTTCAAAAGTTAACTAGTTACTAAGTTAAACTAATTAAGTTTAAACTAATTTTTAAGTTAACTAATTTTGGATTCATCTGAGAAGGTGATTCATCCATATAGCTTTTTATTGATTCATATAAATTAATTATTTTTTTAATCAATCAAGCAACCAATAAATGCTGTTTTTAGTACTTCATTAAATCGGTAGACAAACTTGTTCAGAGATTAGTTGATTTCTTTAAGAAGTTATAATTAAACTCTAGAGGCCTCTGACATTGCTCATACTTTTGGTTTCCTTCACAACTGAATTATTTTCTAGCCTGGCATAGACACATATTCGGTTTTATTTGTTAATACTTTTAAGTTTGTATTACCAGCATGTTATAGCCCCGAGACAATCTGGAACATACTTCATTATTATGGAATACAAAATTCTATATTTCAGGCGCAGACCTCGTTTGCCATAAATCTCTCTCTATAGTGCAAAACAAATTCCAACTGCGCCCAAAAGTAAGACCAATTTAAATTTTTTTTCAACAACACTTTATTTATTTTTTTTCAAATTTATTTCATCGCCTTTAAAGTAATCCACTCCAGGCACAATGTACTTATGCCAACGTTTTTACCAATGCTCAATGCATGCTAAAAAGTCGTCGGCAGGGATGGAATTCAACGCGAGCGCCGATTACCGTTGAATCTCTTCAATCGACTCAAAACCGTGTTCCCGGAGCGGTCTTTGGAGTTGGATGGGGAAAATCGGTGGAACATTTATTGGAACTTTTTTTTTTTTTGATGCTATACGATTTTCCCCCTTCTTCAAGTATTTTTTACAACATTTTGAAAGTGGGACTTTAATTTTAATCACACTGTATATGAAGAAATACATATATGCATGTTCTAGCATACACATATAGTCATTGTTTTCTAGCATGTTCGGTCTCATAACACCTTTATTAACATATCACAACTTGATTTCAGAGATAAATGAACTTTTCCTAAAATAGTAAGGTTACTCCACTAAAACACTTTCCTAAAATAGCAAGGTTATAGCAATCTTACTCCACAATCTTCCGGACTCCATTCAATGTTGTGGGATGATATTTTTCCTATAATCCACAGCAAACTTGCCGGGTGATTTGGGTAAGATGCATTTCAATCGAATAGCCCCAATTCCAGTTTCATTTCTCATTTTTTCCAATTATAGAGAACTATAATTTGTAGACTTATCCTGTTGAAAATTTTCACTATGATCATTGTTTAGGTAAAATGACCAATGTCTATTTTTAATGAGATATAATGTGAGGTCACATGATTCTTTTGCTGAATGATTTTCATTCTTGTACTGTTGCATTTCTACTATTAATATGGAGGCTTTTAAAGAGTAACTGCCCCACATTTTGCGTGTTCTATGGGGAAAAGCCCAGAAAATTTTTCCACCTCCCTCCCAAGCCTGACTGTTATCAGTCAGTCTTGAACAGTCAGGCTTGGGAGGGAGGTGGACATCGATTAAATCTTAAAATCTTCAATCGATTCTCCTTGCTTTTCAAGCTGTGAGCCAGTGGATTAAAAACTAATTCCTAGCTCCTTCATTGCATCATGAATTGGGAGGGTGGAATTTAAGGGTCTCATATCTCTTGCTTTTACATCGAGATAAAAAATGCATGTTTTTCGATTTACCATAATTTTTTTTCCCAATTAATGCTCGAATCATATTTCTTTAACAGTGGTTTCATGAGAAGTACACCCTATTGAGTATTTCAAAAGATTTCAATAAATTTAAAACTTGATTATAAAATGTTCTTTTTTTTAACACACATACAAAAAATTTTAATAGATTTTCATCTATGCTACTTTGCGTTATAATATTGTAATACTATTTTTTTAAATTTAAACCTAATTTTTAAAATTTGTTTTACAAAAAGTTTACTTTTCAGAAAATTGCCTAAACCAATTTTTTTTTTCAAAAACTTCAAACGAAATTGATTTATAACTTTTAGTAGTATATATTTTTTTTTTTTATAGGCAGCAGTATATATTTAAGGTACGTAATATTATAGGTGTATTGAATTTTAAAATATCTTGTGCTCAAATTCAAATATGCAAAATGAGAAAAAAAACTTAAAGGTAAAATTTCAATACAAATATATGTAAATAAACTTGTGATTTTCAAAATATTTCAAAAATATAAGTTTATTCTTTCTTAGAAAGATCTCAGTTCAAACAATTTTTTCCTTCTTTCTGCTCTGCAGTCGTCAAATGAGGATGATTTTTTTCAGCAATATTAACACTTAAGTTGTTCACGTTCAACAGTTGAAAACATGCACTTTTCTAATTTAAATTCAGATTATTCTGCATTATATTAAAATAGCTTTATATATCATCATTATAAACATACGTTGCTATGTGTTAACTATTTACGAAATTGTCATAGCACAACTCCAATATTTCCACATTATCCAAATTTATCGATTCATTCGAACTTTGTGTCTCTCTAAGACACTGTTTCAGCAACCGAGAACTTGATAAATTACCAAACACTGGCTTTATGCTAACGTTGATAGCTTTTTGCAATATATTTTTGTGTACACCGGTGGGAAAATAAAGTGGAATGAATGCTGTTAGAGGGCGCAGCGACGACAAGTTAATTGGGCGAAAAGAAGTGCGAGTTTGAGAGCGTGCTTGAAAGCAAGAGAGAGAAGTAATCTAGAAGTGTGAGAGGTGTATTGAGAGAGATTAAATTTATGGCATTAATAGTTAGTTTGTAAATATTGTACAAAGTTTTTAATATTCTTAGTATGTGTAATAAAACAGTCAAGAATTTACAAGAGAGCTGATTATTTTGAACCACCAACAACTTAACAACTTTGTGAACAACTTAAAGAACCAGGAAGTTTTCATTGACGAATTTATTTCTATCTAATTTTCGTCAACACCATACAGCGACAACATAGCCAACAGCAACCATTATGGTGAATAGATTGTAGTAAAAATTCCCGGCGTTCTTATTGTAAATTTCGAGTTATCATTTAATTAATCAAGTTAATTAATTTTTATTGATCAAATACATTGCATCATAAGTTAGTTCCCTTCACGTCATTTCAGACGAATGTGGAGATCTAAACATAATTATGAAAGTCAATCAGGTTGTCCCCTTTTTTCGTGTGCTGTGGGACTGTATGCCAGAAAAGGATTGATTATTCGATACTTAGTGATAGTACTTTCATTTCAGACACTATTAAAATGTGCAGCTTAATTTTGTCTTCGCTTGCTAGCGACTAGTTGTGTCAGGTTGGTTTAGTGTTGTAGTCGTCTGGTGGATGTAAAACCAATCTCTCTCTATTTATATTAATTTATTTACAATACTTTACACGTACAATAATTTGATACACTTGGCACCCTGTGCCGCTCCTACAATATAAATTTTATCTTATACTTAATTACCACAAACATGTTACATACGGTCCCTGTCCGTATCCCTAGCTCGGACGCTCCTATCGTTCTAACGTCGTCTTCGTCTCTAAATCTAACCGCTTCTCGTACTTACCAGTTCATTCAGTTATGGTCCCAGTTACTGGTCACAGTCGCGACCTCTCGCGGCTATCTAACAATAATTAAACCTTACAAAATAGTCTGAACAACTTTCATTTTTATATGTGTGAAACACTCATTGACTTAATCTTTTAGGAATTTGGTTGCTAATGAGTATTTCCTTTAATAACAAAGTTAAAATTGTAAGTTTTATTGAAATATATAGATATATATGCAACTAAAGTATTTTTATTGCAAATATATATTTTTATTTGCAGTAGTATAAAAAGAAAAAAAAATTCTCAAGTTATGAATTGACGCTTAATATCAATTTTCTGTCATATGCTCTATAATTGACTAATCAATTGAAAAGAATGCAAATCCGAAACAGTGCAAAAACACGCAGGCCGAGTAGTTGAATAATCTCTCTCATAAATATTATGGATACATGGAAGACTCGAAGACAGAAATAAAATAATGAGAAATTGAAAAGAATTTTGCCAAAGCAGACAAGCGTTTACGGTTGCATCTCCTCAATTTCAATATTTCATTGTTAGTTTACATAGAAAAAAAAACAATTTTATATCTCTTGTAGAGTATATTCGTTAAAAGTTACATTGAAATAAATTGTTTCGGTCATTATTTCAAGTTGCAATAATATTGTAATAAAAATACTGTTTCTTTCTTTTCTTATTAAATACACCTTTTATATTGATTTTAACATTTGAAAAAAACACCTTTGTTTGTGCACCTTTGTTGCACCCATGTAACCTGTTTAAATAAGGTATATAATTCCGTTTAAACTATTTAAAGTAATTCAAAGCTATGAGTAATTTTATAGAGTCACTTAAGATTTCATGATACATTAGCTTTTTTTACTTAAATAACTCTTTTTTTTCTTACTCAAAAGATTCAAGGCAGAATTTAGTTGGCAGAAATTTTAGTCATTAGTACAGTGAATATTCTCCAAGTGAAGTCAAAGTTATCTTGGAAGCCAACTTTTTCACTTTAAACATTCTTTTTAAATTTACTTTTTAGTCCTGCATCAGTCATACTATCTGTCTGGAGTCAATTCGTCTAATACATATTTAAAAAACCAGTAAGTAGAGCTTGTTGATATTGGTTACAGATTATTGTTTATTTCCAAAGCAATTTTTATAATAACTTATATTTCACTTCTTTTAAATTATGGAATATAGGTTTACTAATTTTTTATATTCATAAAAGTGGTTCATCTGATTGAAAATACAGCATGAACAACTTCTATGTACATAACAATAGCCAAATTGTGTTTCGACATCAGGAAAGTTATTCTGAACAGAACAAATAGGAAGTTCCGTCTACACTTAATACTAGTAATGAAATTCGTTAAATTTGAATCGTGACAAAAAATTATTTATTTGTCGTGATATACAATTTGTATAGCAATTTAAAGAATTTTTCGCTTAGATTTATTATTTTTTTCTCTATATTTTTAATGTTTAATCTCAAAGTGCTTGATGTTGTTTTTTATTCAATAATAAATCTAAACTTTCTACTAAAAAACTAAAAACTAAAACTCTAACTAAAAAACTTTCATGATAGTGTTTGTTAAAATTATTCATTGATAACTATGAATAATTGCGAATTATTTCGCAAGAAAAATGTGTTTGTTTTGGATAGATCAAGTAAAATAAAATAAAGAATTTCTGTGACGTACCATTCGTTGGTGGTCTGGGTCTTAAGGCTTACGATTTTGATAAGAATGCAGAAAAAACTCAAAAAATATTTAAATCGCCGTTAATGTTCATTAAAATGATGCATCACTTATTAAACTTAAAAAAATATTGTATGAAATTGAATCTGTTAACCTGCTGAAGTATGACTACACTTTAGTTTCTAAAGCATTACTAATCTAGAACGACAAAATTTCAATTTGGCCCTTCAAGTAATTAATGATAACATGCTGTTAGAATTACACGAATTTAGTAAAAATGTATGTTAAGGCTCCTTTTGAATGTAAGCATTCGTGTAATTTCAATCATTGGCAAATAAAGAAACTTGGACAAATAACATTTTAAATAAATTCTTAAATTGGTTAGATATTTCGGAAAGTATTTATATGACACTGGATGTTTAACAAAACATTTTCTGCATTTCAAATAACAACGTATTGTATTGCTCAATTAACAAAATATTCTGTTGACGAACTCAATTTGAAATTTTACCTTACCAGATGAAAATTTATTAGAAATTTATCTTACCAGATGAAAGTTTATTAGAAATTTATCTTAACAGATTAAAAAAACAGTTTATTAGAAATTTATCTTAAGAGGTGAAAGTTTATTAGAAATTTATCTTAAGAGGTGAAAGTTTATTAGAAATTTATCTTAAGAGGTGAAAGTTTATTGAAATTTATCTTAACAGGTGAAAGTTTATTATTAGAAATTTATCTTAACATGTGAAAGTTTATTAGAAATTTAACGTGCTGTCGATTTGGCATTTATCTTCGCTCTGCAGAAATGTTATTAGATGACAAATATTTAAAATTTAAAAAAAGTCGTGTTTCATTCTTTTGAAATCTTTCCATCATTGCAAAAATAAAACTTTATTAACATAAATACTTTTCAAGCTAATTGTTCCCCAAGCTCTAATAAAAGAAAAGTGTGGAGGTTATGAAGGAAACTTTGTTATAGATAAGGCACATAATTTAGATGTTTTTAAATTAATTCATATGTGAAATGAGAATGTTAGTTAGATTGTTTTTAATAATTTCAATGCGTCTTATTCAACATCTTGATTTATACTTTTATGACAAATGTACATGTATAGATATATAAATAAAAAAAGAACAAGAACTTTGTCTTCAACGCGTTCTCTGCCTTCTTTGAACTGTTTATACCACTTGTAAACATTTCTTTCCGTTATAGGAATGCTTTCACCGAATGCCTTCTGCCGCAATCTATACGTTTCCGTAAACACAATTGAATGCGAGTTATTTGCTCAATGAATTCAGACATTTTAAAAATCTCCGGAATCCGTTTTTAGCGTCTCACAACTAACTCGCGTAACTCAAACACTAATGAATATTTTGACGTGAAATTTCACACAGATGTCAAGGAGGAGTGATCAGGAGTGCCAACTACCAAAAAAAGAAAAAAAAAATTGGAAATTTCATAAGCCCTGAGAATTTTAAATTGAAAATGGGTCTTATTTTTTTGGCACAGTAGTACTACCGCAGCAGGTAGTTGTCAAATAACGGTTTTCCTATGCCGATTCTGGTTTCTCTTAATTAACCTACCCCCATAGAAATTTGTCCACGCGGTAACTAATCACCCTGTACACAAATGTGCATGTTGCAAGTCCAAAGTTTGCGGCAAAGTGTGGCGGAAAGCCAACTGAAATTAGTATTTTTAAGATGTAAATCTTTTACCTCATTTACCTTACGGCTTGAGGGATTTAAAAGATTGGCATCAGTTCCGGTAATTAAATGGAATAAAAAAGCAGTGAGTGTTGAAAGTTTTTAAGCTTTCATAATCATCCGCCAACGAATGATTAACAAAAATCAAATCCCTTAAAATCATTTTGTTTAGAATAAAATTAAAACTGTCTTGTTAGAATCGTGGAATAAGAAATTTAAAGAGTACATATTCTCATAAAATAGGCCAGAAGCGGTCATAAGAAAGCGTGGTAATGCAAATAATTAATAAATTATAGTAAAAATTATTATTTAAGAACTTTCTTATTATTTTTCTAGTAAAATCCGCAGTAACGGAAAGTGTTGCTTTATATTAAAAATAAAATATTTCACGGTACTATGTGAATATGTTTTCATATTATAGGTCAATTATATGTATATATATTCTCATACACACACACTATATATATATATATATACTATATATATATAGTAGATACATCAGGAAAATTTCAAGAAATTTTACGCTCTGTGTTACCACTTCTTGTTACAGTTCTGTTTTTCAACCAGTTATGTATGTTACATAACAAATCTTCCTTCACGCTTGTTTCCAAGGTTACATTTCAACCGATAAACGGATGTTTTCGGTTAGTACGCTTGATTGAGTTTTTGTAACAATAGTTAAATTAATTCTCATTGAACAATAAATCTTTCATATATGCATAGACTAACTCCCGTTAAAGGAAAAATTTTTTTAATCTAATTGAATGTTTTTAACGAAACATTGTTGGGGAGTATTTTACCGACGAAAGAAAGGCAAGAATAAATTCTATTTACATTTGTAAACATTTTTGCCCAATAATTTAGTTGAAATAATTAAAAAATTTTTTTGGTGTGAATTGATTCATTTTAGTGATTAATTTAGAATATAATTTTTTGTTATTGAAAATAATGTAAATCTTCTGTGTGTCTATTATTTATTAATAATTTTTTTGTAAATAGAACTTTTTGAATATTTGTTGACATCAGTTTATCACAATCAATTACGATTATTACAATATGAGTTCCACATTCCAGATAAAAAAATATTATTCAAATTTATTTTTCTATATGCAATTAGGAAGCTAGTAATATTCAATGTTAATATTCTCAAAAATATTCTTTAATATTAATAATATTATAAACAGAATATTATTTATATAATATCTAAAAAAATAATCATAATCCTGGGGTGATTGAAATAATTATCACGTATTGAAATTTTTATTATATTTCCCCCTTGTGAATTTTAAATTAAATTCTACATTTGAAAATTAGTTGGAAATATTTTATTTGTGAATTTTTTAATAAAGCATTTGTTATATCAGGAATCTGTGTTCTTAAAATACATTTTAATTTCTTCAATAAACGAATAGTTTATCATTCTTATTAAAATATAGATAACTAACATGATAGTTTCATATTTTACTTCTTAAATTAGATATTTAGGTTTGCATTCAGTTTTCCAAAAATAAATTTTACAACTTTTGGAATATCTATTATTTGAAGACATTAAATAATTATTTTTATTTCATGATTATAATTTTAATATTATAATATCAATATTTAAAAATTTTAATAAGAGTTTTTTTTTGTCATTATTAGTTAAATAATAATTTATATTCGTTCTTTCCATTCCTTCTAACTCTACAAACTGTTTTTCTTTTACTGTATGCTATTACAGCATACAATTTATTATCCTATTGAATAATACTATTCTAATCTCACTCTATAATTATTTTGTTATATTTTGACTTTCCCTCAATTTATTGGCAACATCAACATACACAACAGCAGAACATTTTGTTAGTATTGCTGTACGTTGGATTAAATTCCTAAATATTAGTAATAAAGAAATTATATCTTTCATTAATTATTTTTGTATTTTTTAAGTTATTTAATCATGTTATATAAGAATATAAATCATAAGTATTCGATATGTAAAGACATTTACATATGGATACTTTAATAATATTTTGTATACACTAATGTCCATAAATTAAGGATAATTCAGAATCACACAGAAATTGAACACTAAAATAAAAATTTCACCTGTAGAATTATCACACACATCTTGAAGAAGAATATGCAAATTACAGGAAACCACCAGATGGCGCGGATAGTACGTCACAATGAAGAGAGTGCAAGAGAAGTGTATATGAATGGTGGCAAAGAAGTAAAATTGTTCACAAGCGCTTTAAAAGCCTTTCAGTGCAATAACCGCATAGTTATGGCACAAAGGAAGCATTTGGATGATTTTTTTTTACGTGGTAGAATTATCGGACGACTGGAATGTGGACGTACCCAGCTGGAAGTATCCGAGGAACTTGGAATCCCCCAGAGTGTCATCTCCAGGCTTTTGGCAACGATTCCAAGATGATGGTAATGTGAGTAGAAATTACAGCACAGGTCGCCCTCGAGTTACAACGCCGAATGAGGACGGGTATTTAGCAATTACTGCCAAAAGAAACAGACGGAGAACAGCATCAGACCTGTCTCGTCAGCTCTCTTCAGCTACCGGTACGACAGTTTCAAGGCAGACCGTGTACAGACGCTTAGGCACAAAATGGTCTATATGCTTGTAGGCCTGTCAGATGTGTTCCACTTACCGCAACTTACTGTCGCCTGCGATTAACCTGAGTAGAGAGCATGCATTGTGGACACCGCAACAGTGGTCTGGTGTGATGTTTTCCTACGAGTCCAAGTTTACTTTTGCAGTCTGATTCTCGCCGAACTTTCATATGGAGAGCGCCAGTTGCCAGTTGCCGTTACCACCAAGAGAACACCGTTACGTTGGTGAAGGATGGCCTCGTTTATTTTTAATTTTTACATAAATTAATCTTTTATTATTGTTACCCTTAATTATCCAGAGTTATTACTCTAGAAATTATTTTCATGTTTTAACCTTTAATGCTGATTTATATATTAATTCCTTAATTTTACTTTATGATATAGAGTTTTAGTGACAGTCTTGTTGCATAGGTACTCCTTGAAGAAATGTCCGTTGCCGTTGCCTCGTTTGGGGAGGATTTATTCTTGGTTCCAGAACTGACCTGCATGTTCAGAGTGTAACGATGACAGGCCACATCTATCGGGATGTCATTCTGGAACAACATGTACGTTTGTTTCGGGGCGCCATGTATGCTGAATTTCTGTTTATGGATGACCACGCCCGTCCTCATCGTGCTAACATTGTAGACTAATGCCTTCAATTGGAGGATATCACCCGTATGGATTGGCCAGCATACTCAACGGATTTGAATCCAATAGAGCATGTGTGGGATATGCTTGGCCGACGAATTGCAGCCCGTCAACCACCTCCCACCTGGCAACCGGAACTTCGGAGGGCATTGCTGGATGAGTGGTGAAATATTCTCCAAGATCAGATTGATAATTTGATACTCAGCATGCCTAGGCGTTGTAAGGCCTGTATTGCATCGTCCGGGAGACATATTCCATATTAACCATCATACTAACCATGTTATAATGTTTTTGTAAATAGGTTCTTTTATGAAATTTGCTCCAGGGTGTAAAAATCGCAATTTTTATTAATTATGTCAAACATATAGCATCTTTTTTTTGCTCTTTACCTTTAGTTTAATAAATAGACTTTACAAATAAATCCAATTTGTTTTGCTTCTGTCTCTTTCTTTGCCTGAACTTCATTATCCTTAATTTATGGACATGAGTGTATTTTGAATAATATTTTAATAGAATAGAATATTTAGAATGCTTTAATAATATTTTTGAATATTTTTTTAAATAAACTGTTTTTAAAGTATGGGAAAATGTATACAACTTTTACAGATGTGCTTGTTGGCTTTCTATCTGAATCCAGATGCCGGTGAGCATGAACTATATTTAGTTTTAGTGAATATTCGGGATGAATTCTATACCAGGTCCACCCAGCTCGCAGGCTTCTGGGTGGAGCACCCCCATGTTATCGGAGGTATATTTTTCTTTCATGTTTTTCTTCCATTGATCAGTTGTCCAGTTTTTGTGCTCTATACACCACTGTAAACGGTGGCGTCGGTGGCCAACTTTCAACGGGAGGCAGCGTTCAGGACGGCGGGTGACTAGGCCCACTTTGTGAAAGCGTCCGGCCTCAGTAAACCGCGACACTTGTCGCCCTGTTGCTGTACAGAGTTGCTGAGCAATGGCCCTTGCTGACTGCTGTCGGCCTCTTTTCGTCTGCAGGACGATATATCGATCCTCCCCTGCAGTTTTCTTCCTCGGTCGACCACCACCAATCTTTCTAACAGCTGTACCTGTGGTTTGCAACGCTTTCCAAACGCGTGAAACGGCACTTTTGTTGACTCCGAACTCTGCATCTACACTGGTGACAGTACGTCCCTCCTCCAGCTTTCCGATCCTTCCCCGTGTGATGTCGTCCAGGTGATTTCTTCTAGCCATATTTCACAAAATGACTCACTGGCACTTGCAGCGAATATGTTGAATTGCGTCTCCGTCCTTTCTTTTATTCTACTGTTGAGCCGCACGCGGCGACATCACGCTTTTTGCGTACACTCCCGTCGCCTCCGACGTTTCGTTCCTGATATTTGCATACGCATGACGTTTCTACTGACTTACGTGTTCATTGTACTGATCTCCAGACCACCTTTTCTGCAATTTTATGGCTATCTGCTAAATTTTTACATTGTTGCTTATGTTTTGCACAATAAAAAAATCTAAAAAAAAATTTCAATATTTTTATTCTTATTTTCTATACCTTTGTGTAACAAAATATTCAAAAATACATTTTAAATATTGTAAAGTTGAAAAACATTAGTAAAGAATTTAAATAAACAGGGAAAATAGTTAATTATCTTCAAGTGATTGACAAATCTCAAAAACATTAAAATTAATGGCACTCTTATCAAACATAATGCGAACAGAAAAATGACGGCGGAATAAGGGCAAGAGCAAATGAAGCTTATACTGCATAATATAAGAAGTTGAAATTCCTAGACTTCCATTCCTTTCCTCTACCCGAGGTAATTCCTACTTCAAAATTTCCTTTATTTTCCCTACCTATGTCAGGTAATTCCTCTTTTCAATATATACAGGACACACATTAGTAGTAAAAGGCATGTTTCACAATAAGATAAATCATAAACTGGCAGCCAGACAAAAAAAAAAAAAAAAGCAAAAGGACGTAAAGTTGCCGTAAAATAAGTAAGGAATCGAATTGCCAAGAAAACTTTGGCTACAAAATCGCCGATCATGCGAATGATAATTTTGTAGTAATCTTGCAAAATCACCTATCACGCGCATAGTAGGCAAAAATACTCTCGTCAGCAATTTTCCTCATTTTTTTAATTATCTTTTCAAGTTTCCTTGTTTTTTCAAGGTGGATAAATTTTCTTGACTTTTCCTTCTTTTCTCCGTTCTGTCGCTTTCCTGTGATATTTAAGCAATGCTAGCTGGCAATGCTAATTTATAATGGATAATAAATTAAATAATTATGACACTAGACTTTGGCACCAATAATATCTGGCATTTTAATGAGATTATTCCTAATATCTCAGGGAATATACTGTTACTTACTTACTTGTTACTTTTCTTACTGTTATATTTTGTAATCAAACTTTTTTATTTTCTAATTAACTTTTACAAAACATAACTTAGCAAAAAAAATTATGTTCAGTCCATAATACAAAAACAATAACTTATTATGTATATTAATACATATTAACAAAATAAATAAATTAATTAAATTAAATATAAAAGCATCATGATAAAAAAATTTATGTTTGAAATATATTTCTTTTAATTATAAATTACAAGTTATAGACAGAAATTATTTTATTGTTAATAATATCATAATTAAAAATATTACTCACTGTAATCAAAAAACATTTTTGCTAAATTAAAATAATTATCACTTTATATGTACTATATAAATATATATATATATATATATATAAGCATATATCTTATACCTTATAATGAGTACATACCTTATATGTAATTATAAAGTTATACCCTTTTCTTCACTGCAGAAAATAACAAATTTTTATGATCTTAATCTTTAATCAGAAATTAAAAGCTTAAACTAATTTAAAATTAATTTAATTATATTATATATATATATATATATATATAAGGAATAAGAAGCAAATAAAATCAACTTCTCCACGTTGGACTTCGCCCTTTTTGAAAAGTTATTCTGATGAAAGTAGCATTTTCTCGTATTTGAGACAATCCTCCACCACTTGCAATTTAATTTCGCACACTGGTAGTCCAAGCAATTTAAAAAAAACTTTGTTTATTTCGCCACTGACAGCGACTCACCACCTGCATCTTATGCTTTTCTGCATAGATACGCTTGAAGGCTCTATCTTGGATGAAACTGTATTCCACATGAAGTTGTGGTTTCGGTTCTTTAAAAAAATTCAACATGGTCAAGGATGGTTTTCGTAAAAAAGTCCAACATTTTTTTTCCAACATTGAGTATTAACGAACTGATTCAAGCAACATTGCTAATGAAGCGTGTCGAATTGACTAAGTTCAAACGATAACGTTAGTAATTAACTTTTTTCAAAAAGGGGGTAGACTACTCCAAAGAGTGTAGAGTGACTTCTTATTTTTTATTTTATTTTTTTTATTTTTTTGCCATTCCTCTGTTCGAATGAAATACTTTCATCTTACTGAATCAAAAGGGCATACTCGCCACCATTCTTTACAATGGACAATACAGTGTCTGATATCTGTGTCAATTGCTATGTAAGTTGTTTGTTTCAACACGACTCGCTCTACGGGATCTTCGGGCTCCTCAACAGGATCCGAGCAAGTTTTCTGTTTCGTCTACTGGATCCGAGTTATCTTCAGTCTCAAAAGGAATACAATTATCAAACTCTTTTTCCCAGTGGGCTGATTGCAGGCGTCAGTCATATTCTTCCCATTTCTTCGGTTCCTGCCCGGGACATAACCGCCATTCGATCTTGAATGTCGGTCCTCAGGCCGTTTCTTCGAATTCCTCTTCCACTCAGAAGGGAGTGTTTTACCATCCAGTTTTCTCCTTCTCCTCTGGATAGAGTAAATTGCCGCAGACCATGTACTGTGTTTCGGCCGTCATCGCAGTGCACCAGGAAAATATATTCTTCGAATGGTATAATGCTTGGTCTTCCCATATTGTCAATAAGAGCAGGAGACTGCAAGAGAAACCAACTCGTTCAAGGACAGAAGAGTTAATTATTTCTTTTGCTCTGCAGCTGGCTTTTTATACATCCGAACAGGGAAGTCCTTCTAACTTCACCGTAAACCAGACTTTTTTTTTCACATGAATGGATACAATATACCGTACACAAAACTCTTATTTCCTTCAACCTGATATCCGTTATACAAACCAATTTTTCCAAGCTCAGTTATATTTGAGACACCAATCTTGGTTAAAAAGGCGACTGCATAAACCCCTTTTTTAAAGAGTCAAACAGTTTTTTTTCAACTATTCAACTCGTTGATCAGCAAGAGATACTCTCCTATACACTTGGCTTCTTCAGACAGGTCTATCATCATTAGTTTGTGGCTAGGCTCTGGCGTGCAGCCTGTTTATTATCGATAAATGTTCAAGCACGAGATATGCACGAAGGTGTATTCACAAGGGTAAACCATCGAGACGATTTAGGCCATTTAAGAGCCAATTCAGTTAACGTGTTGTCAGATAAGACGATATGTAAGGGAAAAAATGTCTTTTGCACAGTCATCAACAAGTATGTCATCCCTTCAGGAATACATAGGCAGAATTGGGCTGCAACACAAATTTGTCGTAGGTAAACTGCTATTTGTTCAAAAATCTGTCAGTTGGTTAGTCGTATATGCAAATATTTTCTGGGACAGTATAAAAAAAAAACTGGGCCCACTATGGTCTGTAAAACATGAAATACTTTGGACGCCACCCTCCTAAGTCCAAAAGTTTAATAGGCTTTCACTAGTAGTCAATTCTTATCCAAACAAAATCCTGATCTCACGTCTTTATTTTTCTTGGGCTGCACCGACTTGACGTATCGCTATAAAATAATAATAATCGCCTGTAGAAATAAATGGTTTACGGTCGAAGCTTGTGTTTGATCGCAAGCCTACTCTTTCGAGAAATTAGGCAGTTGAGCTTAATACTTGCACTAGTTGCTTTAGCAACTGTGTTATTAATATGGGAATTGAAAGATAATTTTGGGTCTAAAAACAACCCCAAGTATCTATATTCAGTTACCCAGGGGAAGGGCTGGTCAAAAGAGTGATACTCCCTAGTAGAGAAAATGAGATCTTCCGAGTAAATAGCATACAGGCCGATTTCGCGGCATTAACTTTAATTTTCCATGCGGTTAACCATTTTTCTAATTTAAAAACAGAATATTGTAAGTCTTTAACAGCAAGCTGAGGTGATTTGTTTTGTGTGGCTATCGCCGTATCATCAGCGTTGCAGAGGGCAACGGGCGTACCTGTTTCACGGAGTTCCTAGGTGGTTTTAAGAACCACAATACCTCCACATCTTAAGTTAGTTAAAGAATTTGCACAATATGAATTTGCTTCAATTAAAGAATGTTAATAAATAAAAATAAAACAATTAAAATTTAGGAAAAACATCTCTTGCTAGAGAACAACTAGACCAAGTGCAAAGTTGTGTCAGTTATCAGAGTTCCGGGGATAAATCCCCACACCTCCTATAGAATTTTAGTGTTAAGCTGCATAAAAGAATTAAATCATCAAATAAAAACAAAAAAGAATTAAGGTTAAAAAAAGCAGTAAGCTCTTAGTTTATATGTGTTGTAAAAATTATTAAACAAAACAAAGAAGAAGGATAGACTTTAAAATTTTAAAATTTAAACTTTGCACTGTGCATAAAAGTTAAACCTCAAACCAAAGAGGGAAAGAGCAAAGGATAGGTAGTAAAGTAAAATAAAGGCTTGTGTATAATTGGGAGTGCTTAGGGTTCTCCCTGTACCTCAGTGGAATTTAAAATCATAATTAATAATTATTACCAGTTTATAAAAATTTAAATGAAAGAACATTAAATAGAGCCCATGCTCTGTATAAAAAGAGAAATTACTGTTAGTACAAATACTATTACATAATTTAAGAATTAAAATTAAGTGTAAAAAATTTTTAAAAAAGATTTTAAAAATTTACTGAATGAAATTTAATTTATAAGCCTATACAGTACCATTCCTTAAAAAGAAGAAAGGAAAAAGAGAGGGCAGAGTCTACATCACATAACAAAGGTGGTTGTTCTGCTGGTTTCATGGATAAGTGCTTTTCCGTGGTTGGCGGGCAAAAATAAAGATCGTGTTTGGAATTTGTGGACTTTTCAGCTGCGGATTGTTTTCTTCTGAACTGTTTTTGAGTTTTCTCTTCACTTTTAATTTTTATTATAGTTTCTCCTATAAACTATAAATATGTCACAATCTTCTTCCGGCCCGCCGGTCATTGAACTATCTCCACAAAGTCCGCCCTTGCACGAGCAGGGCATTAACCAGAATGACCCCTCGATTGCCGACATGGACACTTCCGCTAGCGTCTCCAAAGAAGACCTAGCCAAAAACGACTACCTTATCAAGAACCCTGCCTCCAAAAGAGTGTCAGAGCCAACTCTTGAGCATTACCTCTTTCTTTGAAGAGTTGCTCAAAGAAGCGGCCTCACTAATGGACAGGATCCATAAATATTCCAGTGCTGCACAAAATGTGCGGTCCCCAACATGGGAAACAACCTCACTACACATCGAGGAATGCAGTAAGCGCATCCGCGCCATCTGCACGTACACCCCGGAGTTCCAGTCTCCCTCCTACCATCAAAAAAGGAGCTTATCGAAATGCGTAAAAGCAAAGGACATGGAGATCCTAGCTAAAAAGAAGCTGAAATCTCCACCCAACCCCAACCCACAGAGGTGATCCCTGCTGCCAACACCATTCAGGCGGCTCCAACCGTTGAGCCTAAATCTACTGGCCCATCAACGAAGAGAGGAAGAACCCCGCCAACTATGATGATGAGGGATTCATCACCGTGCAAAAGAAAAAGACAAACGGGTAACTATGGCTGCGAATTTTATTTCCCCCACTAACACCCCTAACACCACGTTGGCTGCCGGAGTAAAGCAAGAGCTCCATGAAACCACGAGCTAGTAGGATACCACCATTCTTTGTGTCCGCAAAGGGCAAATGGTGGATGTTTTTGAATCAGCTAAGAATTGAAGTTCCTAGCATCAACGCTAAACTCTCCGGTAATTTTCTAAAAATTACTGTGGAAAATGAAACTGACTATAGGACCCTTGCTTCCATTTTGGAGAGTGACGGCACCCCCTTTAAAACTCTTATGTTACAGAAGGACCGGCCCATAAAGGTCGTGATCCGCGGTCTCCCTGGCCATACCCCAGTAGAAGATGTTGAGGCCGAGCTCCGAGCACTTCAGTTCCAAATTATTAAATATGCTCGGATGTCAAAATTTAGGACCAGGCAGCCAATGCCCTTTTCTATGTACAGCTTGCCCCTTCCTCTCATACAGAGGAAATTTATAACTTATCAACTCTTCTCGGCCTGAGAGTCCATGTTGAAAGTTATAAGGGTCAACCCGGCCCTTCGGTCTGTTGGAATTGCCAAGGATTCTTCCATTCTTCGGAAGTTTGCCGGCTTCCAACTAGATGTGTTAGATGTGCTGGCCCACATAGAGCCAAGCAATGTACACTTTCTTTGGATCAGCCACTGAAGTGTGCTAACTGCAATGGAGCTCATGCCGGAACTGGCGCGGATGCCCAAAATGCTCAAACCCAGTCAAAAATCTGGGTCTAAAAATTCTAAAATAAATAATAATAATGGTCAAACCCCTATGCCACCTAAATCCAAAGTAAATAATACTACCAGGACGCAGCCAACGTTCACTAGCCGTCCGGTTAATGAAAGTAGAGCTTACTCCGAAGTTCTCCGCAAGGCGAACGAGGGTACGCAGGTTAGTCACGCCCCTCAGGAATGTTCACTGTCGGAGATATTTCAATGTCTGATGGACTTAGCTAACGCTAACCCATCTCACACTCATATCATACTGCAGGCATTTGGCTTAGCTAAAGACAAAAATGCGGAGCTCGCAAAATAAATTTGACATGAGTTTTCACCTCTTCGCGGCGTACACTCATGTTATTTCTACTAGTGAGTTCTGTACGGCTTAACTCTCTTTGGACCTGAGTCTCTTAACATAGGCTTCTGGAACGCAAATTCTTTGCGACCCAAAATTCACGAGGTTAGGGAGTTCTTAGATGA